>SJYV01003124.1:20493-44902 GCA_006410875.1 Neotragus pygmaeus | reverse complement strand
AAACCATAGCCTTGACTAGACAGACCTTAGTCGGCAAAGTAATGTCTCTGCTTTTGAATATGCTATCTTTTCGGAAGTCAGGTTCCACTGAAAACAAAGACGTGGACCAAGACTGGTTGAGAAGGCATGTCACTTAAATCCCACATGAGAGCCGCTTTTTCATGCTATACTTAAATTTGGAAAAGCCAGAATATATCTGCTTTGTGTCAACTAAAAAATGCACAACTTGCGCGTTGAAAGTTAAGTTTTATTTGGGGCAAAATGAGGACTGCAGCCCAGGAGACGGCAGCTCATACAGCTCTGAGAGGCTGTCTTAGAGAGGCAGTGGAGGAAGGTCAATATATAAAATTTTGGTGAAGGGGGAGTTCAAGCAATCAAGCGCTTATTTACAAAAGGTTTTCTGCTAGTTACAAGGAGCTGATGTCACCATGAAGGGATTTAGTGATTTTCTAGATATGAAGTGTTGTAAGGATTGGGATCATGAAGTCATTTCCTGAAAATGTCTACCTAAAGACCTGTTCCACCAGTTTCCCTGGAGCACAGAGTGTCTCACTCTCCACCCTGAATTCCCCTTGGGGGGTGTTGGAAGTGGGCAGCTGCTGCAACACAGGGTTCGATCTCCACAGAGGCAGATGGCAAATGCCCTTGCTGTCTTTCAGTCACTGGTAAATGCTCTTGACAAGGGCCAATTTGTAATATTTGCAAAGACAGCCTTGTGGGACAATGTGAGGTAACGCTCAGGGTTGCAGCTGGAGATAGCCCCAGCTGTTGATGTCATATTTCGGAGCAGAACATCAGACAGGACCGGAAACAGTCTGTCCCAGTCAGAACAGGGAGATACCATACTGACCATATTTTGCAGGCCTCAGAAACTGTCTTCTAAATCCAGAGCAGAAGCAAGAGAATTGGGATTGCTGGACTCAGCCAGTCAGCAGATGTTCTGTGAGTGTTTAGTCTTAGGGTGGTGTATTAATCATTGTCAGGGAAGGAGGGATACTGAGATATCAAATGTGTGTCCCGACCTCAAGAAAGACGTAAAAAATCTGATAATAATCAACACAACTGAGCACATATTCTCTGTCTATGAAGCCTGTTTAAAGCAAATGACATTGTTCTAGACACTAAAACGTACTTTTAATGTTCCTAGTAATCTTGTGAAATAGGTCATATTTATTAGCTTCATTCACCAATATGGAAACTGAGGCCAAGTAGGAAATGGAGACTTGAAGAGTTAAAGTTATCTTGAGATTAAGACACTCAATGTGTCTTGAATNCACTAAAACGTACTTTTAATGTTCCTAGTAATCTTGTGAAATAGGTCATATTTATTAGCTTCATTCACCAATATGGAAACTGAGGCCAAGTAGGAAATGGAGACTTGAAGAGTTAAAGTTATCTTGAGATTAAGACACTCAATGTGTCTTGAATGATTTTACAAAGTAAGAACCCAATTAAGGAATGAAGACACTGGCTGTAAACTTAAAAAAAAAAAAAAACCAGTGTGTATAATTAATATTACATGGCACTATAAAGATTGAAGCACATTGTCAAAGTCACATTCTTAATTGAAATATAGTTGATTTATAATCAACAGGTGTACAGCAAAGTGATTCACTTACTTTTTTTTCAGATTATTTTCCATTATACGTGTATAGTTTCCTTTGCTATATAGTAAATCTTGTTGCTTATCTATTTTACGTGTAGTGGCATGTATCTATTAATCCCATACTCTTAATTTACCCCTCACCTTCACCTTTCCCTTTTGGTAGCCGTAAGTCTGTTTTCTATGAGAGTCTGTGTTTTATAAATAAGTTTATTTGTATCATTTTTTAGATTCCACATGTAAGTGATAATCATACAATACTTGGCTTTCTGTCTTACTTACTTCACTTAGTATGATAATCTTTAGGTCCATCCATGTTGCTGTAAATGGCAATATTTCATTCATTTTTATGGTTGAGTAATATTCCATTCAAGAAGGGATAAGAAACCTTCTTCAGCGATCAGTGCAAAGAAATAGAGGAAAAGAACAGAATGGGAAAAACTAGAGATCTCTTTAAGAAAATTAGAGCTACCAAGGGAACATTTCATGCAAAGATGGGCTCGATAAAGGACAGAAATGGTCTGNTGTCTGGCTCTAGATGAGTGATCACATCATCATGATTATCTGGGTCGTGAAGATCTTTTTTGTACAGTTAAGGTAGCACAAAAGAAGGAGATCAAGAAAGACTTCCTAGAAGAAAAATTTCTGAGCTAAAACCTTGAGGAGAGATAAACATGTGCAGAGACCTGAATGAGAGAGACACAGATATACATATAGAAACAAGAAAAGAGAGATGGTTGAAGGAATTGATGAGAATTCCCAATGAAGAGAGCATAGCTCCTGGGAGATGAAGTAAGTGAGATTGAAGAGATAAGAGGGTACCAGATTAGGTAGAACCTTACAACTCATGTTAAGAAATCTTGGCTTTATTCAAAATGTTGTGGGAAGTTAGTGAAAAGTTTTAATTAGGGGAGTGACACAATCAGATTTGGGTTTTTTCAAATGAGCTACTTGGCTATAGTGGAATAGAGGTTAGGCGTAGAGGTGAGTAGAAGACTGTTAAAATAATTAAAGATACTGATGTCCTGAAATAAGATAAGGAAAAAAGTCAGAGGAGTCAGAATGAAGTTTAGGATTCTGTTTTCGACATCTAAGCATATCTAGTAAAATTTGCGAAGATTTAGAATAGTAGAAGAGGTTTAGGGAGACGATTAGTTCAGATTTAGATAAGTTGCTGTCTCTGGGACTTCTAAATGGGGCTGTTCAGTAAGGAAATGAATATTTGGATCCAGAAAGAAGAGTGACATCTAATGGGTCATGTTGATAGCAAGTGAAGCTGTAAAAGTGGATGGCATCTTGTAGGGAGAGTGTTGTGTGAGACTATCACAGGCTATAAAGTTGAAAAAACATCAAACAGATAGTAAAGAAGAAAGTGCAAAGACTGGAAGAAACTAAAGATACAGGAGGAAAACCAGGAGACTGTGGTGGTATTTCAAACATCAGGAGTAGGATAATACCTCAGATAGTATGTAGGCACTTTAGGAAACTAGGAATTGTAGATTTTTCTTGGTTAGGGCTGGAAGACATCTTCGTAACCATACTGACCCATTTCTGAGTTAAAATGAGGAATTGAAGGCCCAGAGAAGTAAAACGATTTAAGGTTATATGTATAGGTCAGTGCGTCTCAAACTTATTTGTAGGAAGAATCCCCTCCTCCTTTTAAAAAAATATCTTTATAAAACAATGTAATTTTTTGGCCATGCCACATGCAGCTTGTGAAATCTCAGTTCCCTGACCAGGGATCAAACCCAGGCCCTCTGCAGTGAAAGTGTGGTGTCTTAACCACTGGACTGCCAGGGAGTTCCCCATTGACCAATACTTTTGTAAAACTACAACAAAAATTTATTGCTTAAAAATTGAAGTAAAATGAACACATACAAAATATAAACCTAAATTATGTTTTTTTTAAAGGTATAATTTGCATACAGTAAAATGTAATGTTTTTAGTGTATAACGTTTTTATATGTGCATACAGTCGTAAAGCCACAGTCAAGATGTAGAACAGTTCTAGGCTTAGAATTTCCTCCTGCCCATTTGTAGTCAGCCCTTTTCTTATCTGTAACCTAATGTTTTTGCCTATTGTCTTCTTTTCCAGAATGTCATATANTATAACGTTTTTATATGTGCATACAGTCGTAAAGCCACAGTCAAGATGTAGAACAGTTCTAGGCTTAGAATTTCCTCCTGCCCATTTGTAGTCAGCCCTTTTCTTATCTGTAACCTAATGTTTTTGCCTATTGTCTTCTTTTCCAGAATGTCATATATCATATAAATCAGCTGTCCCCAACTTTTTTTTTTAGCACCAGGGACTGGTTTTGTGGAAGTCAATTTTTGCACAGACTAGAGGAGCAGGAGATGGTTTGGGGATGATTCAAGCATGTTACATTTACTGTGCACTATATTTCTAATCTCATGCCTGTGACCTGGAGATTGGGGACCCCTGACATAAATAGAATCACCATGTGTGGTCAGGTTTCTTTTGAGTCTGGCTTCTTTTACTTAGGATACTGCGTTTGAGACTCATTCATGTCCTTGTGGTATGAGTGGTTCCTTTTTATTGTGAATAATATGCCATTGTATGGATATACTGCAATTTGTTTATGCAGTGATGAAATGAATGGATAATTGTTTCTTGTTTACGAGATTATATAAATAAAGCTGCTAAAAATGTTAGTGTACAATGTATGAATGTAAGTTTTCATTTCCTTTGGATAAATAACTAGGAGTGGGATTGTATGATAGGTGTGTAATTTTAAGGAATTACTGTACTATTTTCCTGAGTCTTAACCATTTTATGTTCCTGTCAGCAGTGTATAAGAGTTCCAGCTGCCCTTCTGGTATTTTTAATTTTCCATAACTATTTTAATAGATGTGTTGTTATATGGCATTGTGGTTTTAATTTGCATTTCCTTAGTGACTAATAATATTATTTTTTCATATGATAGTTTGCCATCCAAACATCTTTCAAGCCCAACTTTATTTTATTAGAGACAACAGACATAAAATTACTCTTAATCAGATTGCTATGAAAGTTCCCATGTCCCCTGCATTGTAAGGTGTATTATTAACCACCAGGGAAGTCCCTAGTTTCATTCTTTTTTAGATTCTTTTCTCATACTGATTATCACAGAATATTAAGTATACAGTTCCCTGTGCTATACAGTAGGCCCTTGTTGGTTATCTGTCTTAGGTATAGTAGTGTGTGTATGTTTATCCCAAGCTCCTGATTTATTCCCTGCTCCCCTCTAACCCACGTTTCCACTTTGGTAACCATAAGTTTGTTTTCAGTATCTGTTTCTATTTTGTAAATCTGTTCCTTTGGATTGTTTTTTAAAAAATAATTAGATTCTACACCTCAATGATACCTTATGATATTTGTCTTTCTCTGCCCGACTTACTTCACTTGGTATGATAATCTCCAGGTCCATCCATGTTGCTGCAAATGGCATTATTTCATTCTTTTTTATTGCTGAGTAATATTCCATTATGTGTGTGTGTGTGTGTGTGTGTGTGTGTGTGTGTGTGTGTGTGTGAGACATATCTTCTTTATCCATCGCTCTGTCAGTGGATATTTAGGTTGCTTCCGTGTCTTGGCTCCTATAAACAGCGCTGCAATGAACATTGGGGTGCATGTATCCTTTCGGATTATCATTTTCCTCTGGATATATGCCCAAGAGTGGAACTGCTGTATCATATGGTAGTCCTGTTTTTAAGGAACCTCCATACTGTTCTCCATAAAATTTAAAAAGTATTTTCTCTTCCTCAGTGCTTAAAAACTCCTGGATGGAAAACTGTTGAGGAGGTTCAACTTGCATTTTACTTCTTGCAACTATCACTGACTCTTATTTCCTTGGTAGATTGTCTGGCTTACTTTGCTATCATTTCTAGGGGAAATGTAGAACCAAAAAGTAATCAGTTTGTGTCCCTGTCATTTCTGTGCTCTAACCCTTTGGGAAAGAAAAGGTCTATAGAGGGATTTTTTTTTTTTCTTTCTTTTAAAAAAAGTCTCTGTGACTGCTATACTTAGGTTCCTTGATAATAGTGAAGAGACTATTTGCGCATTGAAAATAGTGTAGAGAATAGGTATAAGGGACTACTAAAGTTTGGAATGTCTCTTGATCCTTCCAGCTGTGGTAGAGACATAGACTACATTATAGGTTTGGTGCTCTTTCCTTTATTATGTCGTTAATAGGGAAGATGTGAACTAAGAGGCATCAAGCAACAAGGAGATGGCCACTGATAAATTGTGTGCCAAAGCTGGGTTAATGCCCTTTGGTGCCGTTAGCAAGCTAAAGCATATGGAAAAGGTAATGGATAGGTAAAAAGAGTACAAGTGATGAGAAACAGTAAAGTGAGATTCCTGCTGTAGATATGATTACTGGGTTTTATGGACTGAATTTTTGTACCCTTCCCCAAATTCGTATTTTGAAATCCTGATTACCCCCTTGCCCAGTGGAGGTGGGGCCTTTGGAAAGTGATTAGTTCATGAAGGTGGGGCCCTTATGAATGGGACTAGTCCTTAACAGAGAAGGAAATGACAACCCATACCAGCATTCTTGCCTGGAAAATCCCATGGACAGAGGAGCCCTGTTGTCCATGGGGTCACAAAGAGTCGGACACGACTTAGCAACTAAATCATCACCACTAGTGTCCTTAAACTAGAGACCCCAGAGAGTGTCTGGCCCCTTCCACCATGCAGGTACACACTGAGAGCAGAACTGTCTTATCAACCAGGAGGAGGGCCTGCACTACACACCATATCTGCTGGAGGCTGACCTTTGACTTCCTAGCCTCCAGAACTGTGGGAAATAAATGTATGTTGTTTAAGCTACCCGATCTATGATATTTTTGTTACAGTAGCCAGCCTGAACAAACTAAGACCCAGCAGGATTAAGCTGTCCTGCTGCTACCTATAATATTGAGACCTCAAACTAAGCCCAGAACAGCTTTATAGATAGCTTGAATCTGCAAGCTTCTTTGTTGTTTTTGTTTTTTTGCCACAGTGTAGGGCATGTGGGATCTTAGTTTTCCATCCAGGGATTGAACCCATGCTCCCTGAAGTAGAAGGGCAGAGTCTTAACCACTGGACCACCAGGAAGACCCTGCAAGCTTCTTTTAAAGGTCTCCCCTTCCCCTTTTAAAAAAGATTTGTTCTTCATTCTGAATGTCATTAGAAGTTCAAATTTTTACTGCTGACTCATCAAAAATTGTTACTACCTCTAAGTATATAGGTAAAACTTGTAACTTGATTAAATTTGTTTTATTGCCGTTCCTTTCCTCTGTATCATTTAGGCCTCCTCACTTTTCTTCTGCCCTCTCATTTAACTTTCTGTTCCGCTGTTTAGCTGAGTGGAAGTGTTGTTGGCATTTCGGCTAGAACAATGTTTGCTCTATAGGTCTGTTCTATTCATTGCAAAAGATTTAGCACTTGTATTAGTGTCCTGTGGCTGCTATAACACATTAATACAAACTACATTGCTTAGCATAGTTACTCTCCCAGTTCTGGAGGCCAAAATTCTGAAATGAAGGTATGAGCAGTCTTTAGGGGAAGAGGGACATTTTCCAACCTTCTGAGGCACACCTGGCTTCTCTACTAAATGCCAGTAGTCCTCCCAACCCCCTACTCAGGAAACATAATGGTATCTCACATTTCTAAATGCCTCTGGTACTTCCTGACGTTAAGAACCACTAGAACCTTTAATTATCCTTCAGTTATCTTTTGTTTCTAAAAGGATACACTTCATGACACAGCAAGTGATAAAACTTAGAATGCCTGATTATACAAGCACAGATGGCTCAGATAATACGACTTTATTTTAAAAAGTGAATTGTGTACTTTGCTTCTTGAGTCCTTCTCTAATACTGCCTTCTTTAATCATGCCAGGATTTAGCCTGTGCTTCTTTTTGAAAAAATCAAATAGGTAGAGACCCTTTCTTTGGGAAAGCTATTAGGTCATCCTGACAAGCTCCAGTGTTGAAAGTTATCCTGTCAAATTGTCAACAGGTTTACAGTAGGGCCCTCTCTAGGATATGCTGCCTAGATTCTAGCACTAAATGGTCAAGTGAGGATTACAGATAGGAACAGCAGTTCCGAGCCCTGAATGTTGACAACTTCTGTCCCCAGCTGTCACAGTTATTATTTCCTTTATTATAGCTTTCGTGTCTTCAAGTCATTCCTGGTATAATCCCTTTTAATAAATTCTGTTTTAATCTATAGTTGAATAGATCTATGGAATGCTCACTTAAACTTTAATTAGTTTCCTCGGTCTCTACATTAGCTCTTTTTTTTTTTTTTTTGCCACACTGGCTTGTGGGATCTTAGTTTCTCTACCAGGGATTGAACCCAAGCTCAGGGCAGTGAAAGCCCCAAGTCTTATCCACTGGACTGCCAGGAAACTCCCTGCATCAGCTCTTAATGCTTCTCAGCCACACTGGTGTGCTGTCTAGCTGTTACAGATTTTTTTTCAGAGCAGATCCCTTTTTTGTATTTTATTCTTTATCCATAGCATTCACTTTTTTAGAGTAATGTTTTTACTTCCTCTATTATACTGCTTTAAAAAAAAAAGAATGTTTAACATGAATGAAACATATGTTCATAGCAGCAGATGAACGAGGGAAAGAAAACAGTGAAATGTCTTACTCTGCCTATTTACTCTCTGATGTAATGTGGTTCTCCATAGCTATAAATAAATATTCATGCTTCATACTTCCAGTATCTTTCATTTTATTTCATTGATGTGTAGCTTGACTGGTGACTCAGATGGTAAAGAATTCGCCTACAATGCTGGAGACCTGGGTTTGATCCCTGGGTTGGGAAGATCCCCTGGAGGAGGGCATGGCAGCCCTCTCCAGCATTCTTGCCTGGAGAATCCTATGAACAGAGGAGCCTGGTAGTCTGCAGTCTGGGGTCACAGAGAGTCGGACATGACTGAGTGACTAACACACAGCACACATCATATAACTGAAGACAATCTATTTTTAGTAACAGCCACTATTTGCCAATAAGGAGCTGTGCCACATTCTTTAATGTGCATTTTCTTAATCCACACAAGGACTTCATGAAATTGCTAATATCTGCATTTTGAAACTGAGAAAACTGAAGGCTAGAGAAATCAGTGACTAGCTCAAAGTTACACAACTAGTGAATGACAGAACCAGGATTCAAATTCAGGTTTATCTGATAGTATCCAGGCTCTTACTGGCTCTATTATACTCCCCTGCCTGAGAACAGAAGGAAATGTGAATGTTTTCTTTCATTTTGGGGTATGGGACTGGCCAGAACAATAATTTTGATACTTTCTTTTGAACTGTTTGGTGTGTCCATCCCCAGGAGCTCTGTATCTTTTTGATGCCCTGTGTTACTCCTCCCCACCACCAACCATGTGGTATTTCATGTAGGCCTTTCTTGTCTTTCCTCCAAAGGCACTTGGGATGCTAAAGCTACTGACATCCCTGTTTTCCTGAACCAACTCCCCTACCTTATCTTAACCCTCAGTTTATTGTTACTGGATGTCAGGTGGAAGTGGGTTTTAGGGGCTTCAGAGAAGGCAATGGCAACCCACTCTGATACTCTTGCCTGGAAAATCCCATGGACAGAGGAGCCTGGTGGGCTGTAGTCCATGGGGTTGCTAAGAGTCGGACACGACTGAGCGACTTCACTTTCANAGAGGGAAATTTCACTTACTGAATATGTGCTAAGTAGTATCATCTGCCCTCACACATTGTCACTGATTACTTCAGAAATCCAGGTCTTTCTGTTTCAAAAGCCTGCAAACTTCCTCCTTCTATACATGCTGTGTACCAGACCTTGTCTCTGGGACTTCTCACGAAGAAATAATGACAGAGTCCACAAAAAGATTTTTTTTCTTCCCCAGCCAGGGAGCAGAGCCAGAAGGAGGGACTCAGAAAAATGCCATGAGGACTTGAATTCACCATTCAATCTCTTTAGGTTCATGGTCCTTCAGGAGCCCTTGCACCTCCTGCCAGCAACGCTTCTGATGTTCTGGGCACTTTGCAAGGTTGTACAGGATTCAGAAGAGGCTGGTGGCTATGGTGTCATGGCCTGAGGGGTAATCAGACATGCTTGGGTCCCTGGGCCACTTCAGCATCAGAGGGTGCACAGCACCCTAACAGAAAGGACCGTGGGGAGGATGGAGAGGCATGGGGATGGTTCAGGGTCTCCACACTTAGTCCCTGCAATGGAGGGACCCATGCTCCCCTCTGTAGTCCCACACTAGGACCCTCACTCAAACATGAAGGTGTCAGCTTCAGCTCAGATATCTTCATATGACAGTCCTTTCCCATCTTCATCTTGGAGAGAAAGCAAGATCCCCAGATTCACACTAGTTCTGAGGGTCCCTAACCCTAAACTGATACAATCCCTGAAACTCCATTATCCGTACAGAAACTTAAGCCCAGTCGGAAATACTATATCGCCTGTGGGCTCTATCACCAGAGGCCCCATCCAGAGATCTCCTCCTTGACCTCCTTGCCTCCTATGGCATCCATGGCAAAGAGAATCAAAGATTCATAGAAATTTTCATGTTTATACATGATGCAACCTAGGTTACAGGATGATTAAATGACAACTTGCCATGGAAGCTAGAGTTTAAACATTGTCCCAAAGCCATTTGCTCACAGGCTAGGATAGTAAATCCAGAGATTATTTAGTCTCCTGGAGATAAGAGATGGATTAGAAACCTATAGAACCTATAAACTTTGCCTTCTCACTGATAAGGATTTAAGTTCCAGAACAACCTCTCTCCCTCCCTTCCTCCCCTCTATTCCTCTCTCTCCATCTCTCTCTCTTCTTTCTCTGTTTCTTTTCCCCTCACTCCCTAAAGTGAAAGTGACAGTCGCTCAGTCATGTCCAACTCTTTGCAACCCCATGGACTGTCAACTCTTTGCAACCCCATAGACTATACAGTCCATGGAATTCTCCAGGACAGAATACTGGAGTGGGTAGCCTTTCCCTTCTCTAGGGGAACTTCCCAACCCAGGGATCGAACCCTGGGTCTCCCACATTGCAGGCAGATTCTTTACCAGCTGAGCCACAAAGGAAGCCCCTTACCTGCTAGGGTGAAGGGAAAGGGGATGAAGGGAAGAAGGAGAAGATACATCAGCTGTTTTATATAAGTTCCAAATTTCAAAATCCAGAGGTACTTGTTCTGTGATGCAATCAAGGTTGCATGTACAGGTAAAAGCATCATGGTGCCCTCAAAGGAATTTGAGGATGGGGAACCAGAGCTACAACCCTACTCTGACTACCGTTTCTACTATGAGAAATAAATGTGCTGCTCTGAGCCAGGCTTCCTTCTCTCTCTGTGTGTGTACACACCCATATATGTGTATATATATGTATGCATGCATGCTCAGTCACACAGTCATGTTCAACTCTTTGTGACCCCATGCACTGTAGCCCACCAGGCTCCTCTGTCCATGGGATTACCCTGGCAAGAATACTGGAGTGGGTTGCCATTTCCTCCTCCAGGGGATCTTCCTGAACCAGGGATTGAACCCATGCCTCCTGCAGCTACTGCATTGCAGGTGGATTCTTTACCACCGAGCCATGTGGGAAGACCATGTATGCATGTATGTGTACATGTATATATACAGTCTACCTCTGTGGTAGATAACTTATTAGCTTGGGAGTAGAGTAAAATCTTAGACCTTTACAATTTCAGACTTAGCACTCCCCTGCAGACCATTTTCACATGGTCATGTCTAAAACTTATCCATGACCCATTTCTCCCTTCCTCAAGCACTTCCTTTGGCTCTCCAGTACCCTATGCATCCCATCCAAGATCTCTGATCAGTTCAAAGTTCTTTCTACTTCTTGAACTCAGATCCCACAGCAGCTTACCTTGGTCAGCAGGAGCACATCAATGAAGTCCAAAGTCTTGGTCTTCACCTTGACCTTGAGGAAGTCATCAATACTCTCACTGAGGAGGGGCCAGCGCTGCTTCTGGATGACCACATCTGTGCAGCCGTGCACAAGGGCAAGTCTTGCAGAAGCGCAGCCCATCGGGGTGAGGAAGCCCAGGAAGTCCATGTGCAGGAAGATCTGCCAGTGTAGTTCAGCCACAAGTGCACTGAGCTCCAAGAAGGTGGCAACAGATTCACTGGGCTTCCTGAAGGATGAGAGCATGAAGGGAAGCCACCACTTAAAACACTGGAAGCCCAGAAGCTGGGGGGCTACCTCCCTTCAGGAAGCTGAGGCTCCAGAAACAGATGGTTCACAGATACAGTGTGGGGATGAGCCAGGAGATGTGACTCTCCAGACTCTTCTCAATGCACATCCCATCTCCGTGAGCTGCCTCCATGCCCCAGGCACCTAGAGCACAGCTTAGACATCAGGCTTCTCTCCTTTCTTTCTCTCCTAGCATCTATCCACTTCGCCTTCCCCATACTGTCCACTTGGCTCAGACCTTATCCTTTCCCAGCTGGTCAACAAGGACAATGGCTTCCCTAGTCTCCTTACATCCAATTGTCAACATCATCCAGTGTCTACATTGTGGTCAGTCTTCTCTCCAGTCAGATGTCCAAGCTCAGCTTTGATCTCGACCCTCATCTGCTCATACACCTTCTACAGCTCCTATGAAACCTTAGATATAGTTCATATCCTCTGTCTGACTTCCTTAAGACATTCCTTCCAGCTCAGTTCAGTTCAGTTGCTCAGTCGTGTCCGACTCTTCACGACCCCATGAATCGCAGCACGCCAGGCCTCCCTGTCCATCACCATCTCCCAGAGTTCACTCAGACTCATGTCCATCGAGTCCGTGATGCCATCCAACCATCTCATTTTCTGTCATCCCCTTCTCCTTCTGCCCCTAATCCCTCCCAGCATCAGAGTCTTTTCCAATGAGTCAACTCTTCGCATGAGGTGGCCAAAGTACTGGAGTTTCAGCTTTAGCATCATTCCTTCCAAAGAAATCCCAGGGTTGATCTCCTTCAGAATGGANCTCCCGGAGTGTGCTTCCGATTCATGTCCACTGAGTCAGTGATGCCATCCAACCATCTCATCCTCTGTCATCCCCTTCTCCTCCCGCCTTCAGTCTTTCCCAGCATCTGGGTTCCCCCCCGCCCCCACAGTGAGTCAGCTCTTTACATCAGGTGCCCAAAGTATTGGCGCTTTGGCTTCAGTCCTTCCGGTGATTATTCCGGGTTGATTTCCTTTAGGACTGACTACTTGCTGGGTGTCAAGCAAATGAAGCTACTTCGGTGACAGCTTCGATATATACATACCGGTTGAACCACAGGACATGACCCAGGTTGGACCATTCCTGACGGATGCAAAAGGCAGTTCTGCATGTGACTGTTACTCTCGGTGTCTCCCAGTCTCATTCTGAGATCTAATCCATGTCTTCCGTTTTTAACAGCTAGTTCATCTGACTTTGGTCCATTTGTAATCTGCCGTCCCAGCCAGACCTTTGTGTATATGTATGCGTGTTAAGTGACTTCGGTCGTGTCCGACTCCTTGCAACCCCATGGACTGTAACCCTCCAGGCTCCTCTGTCCGTGGGATTCTCCAGGCAAGAGCACTGGAGTGGGTTGCCATGCCCTCCTCCACGGGATCTTTGCAACCCAGGGATGAAACCTGAGTCTCTTTTGACTCGTCCCTTGGCAGGCGGGTTCTTTATCACTAGCGCCACCTGGGAAGCCCATATATATATATAAACTGTAAAACAGACGTGTGCACACAGGTTAAACCACAGACGCTTATTCCCATAGTCCTGGAGGCTGGAAGTCTGAGATCGCACGGTGGGCAGATTCTGTCTGGTGGGGCCAGCTGCCCGGCTGGCGGGTGACCACCTTTCCTCTGTGTCTTCACCTGTTGGAGATACAGCTCTGGCGCCTCTTCCTCTTCAGTTCAGTTCAGTCGCTCAGTCCTGCCTGACTCTCTGCAACCCCGTGGACTGCAGCACGCCAGGCCTCCCTGTCCATCATCAACTCCCAGAGTGTAACCAAACTCATGTCCATTGAGTCAGTGATGCCATCCAGCCATCTCATCCTCTGTCGTCCCCTTCTCCTCCCGCCTCCAATCTTTCCCAGCATCAGAGTCTTTTCAAATGAGGCAGCTCTTCGCATCAAGTAGACAAAGCATGGGAGCTTCAGCTTCAGCATCAGTCCTTCCAGTGAACATTCAGGACTGATCTCCTTTCGGATGGACTGATTGGATCTCCTTGCAGTCCAAGGGACTCTCAAGAGTCTTCTCCAACACCATAGTTCCAAAGCATCAATTCTTTGGCGCTCAACTTTCTTAAAGATAGTCCAGCTCTCACATCCATACATGACTACCACAGCCTTGACTAGGCAGACCTTTGTTGGCAAATTAACGTCTCTGCTTTTTAATGCACTGTCTAGGTTGGCCATAAGTTTCCTTCCAAGGAGTAAGCGTCTTTTAATTTCATGGCTGCAGTCACCATCTGCAGTGATTTTGGAGCCCCCCAAAATAAAGTCTGACACTGTCTTTACTGTTTTCTCATCTATTTGCCATGAAGTGATGGGACCAGATGCAATGATCTTAGTTTTCTGAATATTGAGTTTTAAGCCAGTTTTTTTCATTCTTCTCTTTCACTTTTATCAAGAGGGCCTTTAGTTCTTCGATTTCTGCCATAAAGATGGGGTCATGTGTATTGTTATTTCTTCTGGCAATCTTGATTCCAGCTTGTGCTTCCTCCAGCCCAGCGTTTCTCATGATGTACTCTGTATATAAGTTAAATAAGCAGGGTGACGATATACAGCCTTGACGTACTCCTTTTCCTATTTGGAACCAGTCTGTTATTCCATGTCCAGTTCTAACTGTTGCTTCCTGACCTGCATACAGGTTTCTCAAGAGGCAGGTCAGGTGGTCTGGTATTCCCATCTCTTTCAAAGTTTTCCACAGTGATCCACAGTCAAAGGCCACTCTTTCTCGTATAAAGACATTAATCTTCTCCCAGGGACCGGCCTGTAATCTCCTAAAACCCCGCCTCCTCATCTAACCCCGCCTACCAGTCTAACCCCGCCTCCTTGTCTAACCCCGCCTCCTAACCTAACCACACCTCCTAATACCATCACCTTTGGAATCGGGGCTTATCATCTGTGAATTCTGGGAAAGACACGTTCACTCCATGACAACCTCTATCTATCAAGAGTATTCTTTACAACAGCAGAATGGTAAAAAGATAAACACACACGCACACACACACATATATACAAAGCAGCGATCGGAACTGCAGGAAACCAGTCTATACTTGGAAACTGCAGCCTTTTGAAAGCGTCTCAGAAGATCGTTTAATGGTTTGCAAATACTCGTAAATCCTAAAGGCACAGCCTAAGCCAATGCATATTGTACAGAAACTCTCCTGAGAGGGTGGAGAGAAAACAGCAGAAGGCACCCGAAGCCTTTCCTTATTCGTTCGTATATGCTGAGGAAGGTTTTGGTATCAGTTTTCTAAAGTTTCTGCACTGTTTTATTTTTGAACAGGACGTAAACATATTGTGGACTTCCCTCATAGCTCAGTAGGCAAAGAATCTGCCTGCAAATGCAGGAGACCTGGATTCCCTCCGTAGGTCGGGAAGATCCCCTGGAGGAGGAAATGGCAACCCACTCCAGTATTGTTGCCTGGAGGATCCCATGCATGGAGGAGCCTGGTGGGCTGGAGTCCATGGGGTCCCAGAGACTCAGACACGACTTAGTGGCTAAACAACAACAGAATACAATAGAATGAAATAAAATGAAATAAAGCACAGCATTAGTAGAACAACAGGATAGAATTAAATAAAATAGAATAAAACAGCATAATAGAATAAAACACTCAAAATTAGAAGAATAAAGTGTATAAAATAGGTTCCTTATTTCCCAGGACAAAGAGAACCTAATCTGTCAATGTTTGCCACAGACAGCTGGCTGGGAAGCGTTCCTTAATAGTCACCCATGGAGATATCTCTCCTTATTTGTCCTGAAATTCCCTTTCCCAGCTCAGCACCCGCTGGCGTGAGAACAATCAGGAGGCTCCCACACATCTTTGCAGGGTCCCCAAGTTGCAACCGACTGATGACTTAACAAAGCAAACCCCACAGAAATGAGAATGACAGCCGCAGACTTTGTCATGTTCCAAGGGATGGATTAGATTAAAAAAAAACAAACCAACAAACATGGATCGATCAGCTTCTGGAAGACACGTGGAGTCACCAGTCACGTCACAATCACGAGTCTTTCAACCTCTGGAGCTAGTCTGTCTGCTCCGATTGAGACGTCCCTGGGCCGTGACACCCCTGAGGGGGGAGGGGAACACAGGCCAAGTCAAGGACCTGGGGGGACGAGATTTAGTTTATCCACAGTGAGGGCAAAGGTGGAGAAGGACGTGGCAATGGCGTTCTCACCTGGAGAATCCCCCGGACAGAGGAGGCTGGAGGGCTACAGTCCACGGGGTCACAAAGAGCCGGGCACGACCGACTGACTGAATTGAGCAGCAAGCAGGGGTCTTGGGAACCTCCAACCGGCAAGTGCTCGTCGGAAGCTCCTGCGTCCGCTGGGACTCGCCCTGAGACAGGAGTTATTGGGCTGTCTTGCGGGACGGGCCTGCTGCCGCTCTCCTGGGGCCCCTTCCACATTTTCCAGCTCCGTTGTCCCGGGGTCTGGGAGCCCCACTGGGGAGACCCTGGCGACCGCTCCCGGAGGCTGGCGTTGCTGGGATGCTGTGGCCTTTGGGGCAGTCAGCTGGACGGGCCTGGACGCCTGTGACCTGCCGTCCCTTGGCGGCCGTGGGCGTGTCTGGTGAACCCCCCGGGAGCGACGCATCGCCCAGAGGTCCCCGCCTGCAGGTCCTGACCCCACGGGGAGTCCTCCCTGGGGACCAAGCCTCAGTCAGTGTCTGCTTCTGCGGGGTGTCCGGCCCCACGCACCCCCTGTCTTCCTCGCTTGGAGAACCCCGATGTTTCTCTTCGACATTAACGCAAATACTTATTGACATCTCACATGGCGTTAGGTACGACATTTGTTTTAACTAGTTTGTTCTTTTTGTTTTAGTTTTAAGTGGCGTCTCCTTGCTTTACAGGATCCCGATGCTTTCTGTTGTATCGCTGTCCGGTCGCTCAGTCGTGTCCGGCTCTTTGCGACCCCGTGGACTGTAGCCCGCCAGGCTCCTCTGTCCATCACCGAAAACTGAAAGTTAGTCACTTGGTGGTGTCCGACTCTTTGCGACCCCATGGATTCCAGCCCGCCAGGGTCCTCTGTCTGTGGGATTCTTCAGGAAAAACACTGGAGTGGGTTGCCATGCATCCAGGGTATCTTCCTGACTCAGGGATGGAACCCAGGTCTCCCTCATTGCAGGCAGAGTCTTTACGGTCTGAACCACCAGGGAAGGTGTGAAAGTGAAAGTCGCTCAGTTGTGTCCAACTCTCTGCGACCCCGTCGACTATACAGTCCATGGAATTCTCCAGACCAGAACACTGGAGTGGGTAGCCTTTCCCTCCTCCAAGGGATCTTCCCAAGCCAAGGATAGAACCCACGTCTCCTGCATTGCAGGTGAATTCTTTACCAGCTGAGCCACCAGGGAAGCCGGTCCTTCACTATATATAGAAAATAATCCACAAAGACCTACTGTGGGCGTTCCAGGTGGTACTAGCGATAAAGAGCCCGCCTGCCAGTTGAGGAGACGTGAGAGGCTTCGGGTTTGATCCCTGCGTTGAGAAGATTCCCTGGAGAAGTGCATGGCAACCGACTCCAGTATTCTTGCCTGGAGAATCCCCTGGACGGAGGAGCCTGAGCTGTTACAGCCCATGGGGTCACAGAGAGTCAGACACGACTGAAGTGACTGATCAACCACACACGCAAGGACCTACTGTATATCCTAGGCACGTCTAGAGAATGATCTGTAATAAGCTACGTGGTCAAAGAATCTAAAAAAAAAAAAAGATTCACGTGTTTGTATAACTGAGTCACTCTGGTGTACAGCACAGACTAACTGCATTGTCAATACACTACGCTCCAATACACTATCAATATTTTTTTTAACGGAAGTTGTAAACCGTANAAAAAAGATTCATGTGTTTGTATAACTGAGTCACTTTGGTGTACAGCACAGACTAACTGCATTGTCAATACACTACGCTCCAATACACTATCAATATTTTTTTAAACGGAAGTTGTAAACCGTAAATTAAGTCACCGTGTCTCAGGGGAAAATGCTAGCTTCGTCACTCCGATCCTGGCGTGAAAATAACACATTTATTGCTCTAAGAGGAACGCCCTTCTCTCAGGGTCGGGACAAACGAAGGTTATGCTACAGGGCTTTGCTTGTTTGCTCCAGAACCGAGTGGAAAGCAAAACAGCTTACAAAAGCAGCAGAAAAACCAAACAGAAAGGAAATTAAAAAAAAAAAAACCACGCCCAGCGGCCTCCCCAGCGCCCCTACCCTGGCGGACACCCCGTCTCCGTCTCCGCCCGGCTCAGCAGCGAGACTGCCTGCTGACTCCTCTGCTTTCTGGTGCTTTGTTTTTGCCTTCTCCATGGAGACTTCCTGCGGCCCGAAATCTGGCTTTTCGGTAACCACAAACAGCAAAGTCTTGGAGATCAGTTAAGGTTTCCTGCACTGTGGCAAGCTTTGTAAGTGAGGGGATGGCAGGCAAACAGCTCAGATCGCGTAGCAGATTCATGTTGCGGAAGCTGCCTGGCATTGCCATGGATATTAAAAAAAAATAAAAACACGAGACACACCCCAGAGATGAAAAAATCGTGTGTGTGTTCCGCCCGGTGGGGCAGTTCTGTCTCTCTCCATCATCCCTCTGCCCACCGCAGAGACGTGAATCTGTAGCTCCCGGTTTCCCGAATAGATGAGATGTTGTTGTTCGCTAGCTCAGTCGTGTCTGACTCTTGGCGACCCCATGGACTGCAGCGCACCAGGCCTCCCTGTCCATCACCAACTCCCGGAGTTCACTCAAACCCACGTCCATCGAGTCAGTGATGCCAGTGAACCATCTCCTCCTCTGTCTCCCCCTTCTCCTCCTGCCTTCCATCTTTCCCAGCATCAGGGTGTTTTCCAGTGAGTCAGCTCTTCTCATCAGGTGGCCAAAGTATTGGCGTTTCGGCTTCAGCATCAGTCCTTCCAATGAATATTCAGGACCGATTGATCTCCTTTAGGATGGACTGGTTAGATCTTGCAGTCCAAGGGACTCTCAAGAGTCTTCTCCAACAGCACAGTTCAAAAGCGTCACTTCTTCGGCGCTCAGCTTTCTTTATGGTCCAGCTCTGACATCCATACGTGAGCACTGGAAAAACAGTATCTTTGAATCTGCAGACCTTGGCTGGCAAAGTGATGTCTGTGCTTTTGAATCCGCTCGGTCATAGCTTCCCTTCCAAGGAGCAAACAGTTATAACTGCTGACCTGTCTACAAGCTCTGTTCTGTGGCTTGGGTCTCTAAGCGAATGGGAAAAAATGCACACACGCGCTTGTCTGAAAATGTGGCTCTCCTGGCCAGTGGACTGTCTCTCTTAGCTCCTGGTGGGGTGATACGCTGGGAACCGACTGGACAGCAACACACCCCTGTGTCCACTGGATGATGGAAGAAAAGAGCTGAGACGCTCCAGAAGGAGGGCTTGAAAATGCAGGTTCCCGGGGCAGAGGCAATGCCATCCCAGCCCCTCCCCTTTCCAACTCTCTCAGAGCCTCCTGGCATCGGTGGCCCGTTCAGCTGCCCTGCCAAGCCAGCGGGCAATCTCAGCGGGGCTGGCTCTGAATGCCCGGCTTCTAGGAGACACCAGACTGTTTGACCCCTCTTTCAGGGACAGCCATGTCTGTGGGCCCCCTGTGGGCAGCATAGACAGCCAGCTCCCCCAACACACACCCACCCCAGTTTGGCAATCGAAGGGTGAGCAGCCGTGTGCCCGGTGGCTGGGTTGGGGTGTGGAAGCGAATGTACAAGTGTGTGTTTGCAGACAAGAATGCAAAAGCCCAGGAATTTGAGGGACTCGTGCAGAAATGTCATGCCGTGGGCTGAGCCCGGCACGGGGGCTGGGAGGGGAATCCCCACGCAGGAGAGAGCGCCTCGTCTGCAAGACGAGGATCCATGTCTCAGGAAGGGGCTGCAGCCGGCAGGGGTGACTCACGGGCAGGAAGAAGAGAATGCCGTGGGCGGTGGCTCGGGAGGCATTTGCGTGGTGGTTCAGCTTCCTTGGCGGCTCAGCTGGTTAAGAATCTGCCTGCAATGCGGGAGACCTGGGTTCCGTTCCTGGGCCGGAAAGATCTGCTGGAGAAGGGAAAAGCTACCCACTCCGGTATTCTTGGGCTTCCCAGGTGGCTCAGCTGCTAAAGAATCTGCCTGCAATGTGGGAGACCTGGGTTCGATCCCTGGGTTGGGAAGATCCCCTGGAGGAGGAAATGGCAGCCCACTCCAGTATTCTTGTCTGGAGAATCCCATGCACAGAGGAGCCTGGCGGGCTGCAGTCCACGGGGTCGTAGAGGGTCAGAGATGACTGAGCGGCTCACAGTTCCACCTCTGATTCTTCCAAGGACCTTTTAATGTGTGTGTTGTGTGCGCGCACGCGCGCGTGTGTGTAAGAGACGGCAGAAGACCAAATCTTCAGCAAAATATAAGGCGTCTCTGTGTGGCGAGCTTTCTTTACAGTCCAACTCCCACATCCACACGTGACTCCTGGAAAACCCAGAGCTTTGACTAGAAGGACCTTTGTCAGCTAAGTGATGTCTCTGCTTTTTCGTATGCTGTCTAGCTTGATCATAGCTTTTCTTCTAAGGAGCAAGTGGAAGCTGAGCGCAGAAGAATCGATGCTTTTGAACTGTGGTGTTGGAGACGACTCTTGAGAGTCCCTTGGACTGCAAGGAGATCCAACCCATCCAGCCTAAAGGAGATCCAACCCGTCCATCCTAAAGGAGATCAGTCCTGAATATTCTTTGGAAGGACTGATGCTGAAGGTGAAACTCCAGTACTTTGGCCACCTGATGTGAAGAGCTGACTCATTGGAAAAGACCCTGATGCTGGGAAAGATTGAGGGCAGGAGGAGAAGGGGACGACAGAGGATGGGATGGTTGGATGGCATCACTGACGTGATGGACATGAGTCTGAGCAAACTCCAGGAGTTGGTGATGGGCAAGGAGGCCTGGCGTGCTGCAGTCCATGGGGTCGCAGAGAGTCAGACACGACTGAGCGGCTGAACTGAACTGCTGTGATGAACACTTGTTGACCTGTCGGGAGCTCTGTATGTTTCCTGGGGTCTCCGGCAGAGGCCCAGGTGGTGATCCGAGCTGTCCCCAGAGGGGAAGTGAGGGTTTGTATGGACCATTGAAAAGGAAGCAGGATTCACAGCTCAAACAGGATGCGTGTGTGTGAGTCGATCGGTCGTGTCCGGCTCTCTGTGTCTCCATGGACTGCAGCCCGCCAGGCTCCTCTGTTCCTGGGATTCTCCAGGCCAGGATCCTGAAGTGGGTTGCCGGTTCCTCCTCCAGGAGGTCTTCCTGACCCAGAGACGGTCTCCTGCGTTGCAGGTGGGTTCCTTACCAGCTGGGCTGCTAGGGAGGCCCTCAAGAGCATGCTGTGGGTGACGCTGAGTGTTGTGGCCAACTCAGGGGGCAGAAAAAGAGGAAGCGAGGTCTTGGGTGGGGCCTGGGGACCCGAGTGAGCTCACGGGCGGCCCCGGTCCCGGTCCCGAACACAGCCCTGGAGTATCCCCAGGCGTCACGCTCCCGTTCTCATCTCCTGGAGACCCCGTCAGAGGCCTGCTCCCCGAGACGCCCCCCCTTCTGCCCCAGGATTGCCGCCGCCCTCGGCTAGCACTCCTTTATAAAAAGGTTATTTTTGGTTGGACGGGGTCTTGGCTGCTGCAAGCAGGCATCGTCGCGGGGTGGCGGCAGGGGCCGCTCTGCAGCCGTGGTCTGCGGGCTGCTCCTTGCGGGGGCTTCTCTTGCAGAGCACAGGCCCTCGGGGCCTCGGGTTCGGGAGGCGCGGCTCAGGAGCTCAGTCATGCTGCTCATGGTTACTGACTCCACGCAAGTGGGATCTCCCCAGACCCGGGATCGAACCTGGGTCCCCTGCCCTGGCAGACAGGTTCTTGTTTTGTTTAATAAATTTGTTTATTTTTAACCAGAGGATAGTTACTTTACAATTTTTTGAAAATAACATTGTTTATTTTTTTATTCAGAGGATAGTTCCTTTGCGATGTTTCTTTTTACAAATCTTTTTATTTGTGATCAGAGAACAGTTCCTTTACCATATTGTTTTTTATAGATCTGTTTATTTGTAATCAGAGGATAGGTCCTTTACAATCTTTGTTTTTATAAATCTGTTATTTTTAATCAGAATAGTTCCTTCACAATATTGGTTTCTTTAAATAAATGTGTTTATTTTTAATGAGAGGAAAGCTCCTTTACAATGCTGTGTTGGTTCCGGCCATACCTCCACATGAATCGGCCACAGGTATACACCTGTCCCCTCCCTCTTGAACTTTGCTCCCACCTCCCGTCAGATCGCACCCCTCTACGCTGTGGCAATGCAATACGATCGCTCTCTCTCATTCCTGCCCGACTCTTGGCAACCCCACTGTGTAGCTCGCCAGGCTCCTCTGTGCATGAGATTCTCCAGGCAAGAATACTGGAGTGGGTTGCCATTCGCTTCTCCAGGGGATCTTCCCTATGCAGGGCTCGAACCCAGGTCTCCCGCACTGCGGGCAGGTTCTTTTCCGCCCGAGCCACCAGGGAAGCCCCGCCATGCTGTGGCAGGCGGTTTCTTCTCCACTGGACCACCCGGGAAGCCCCAGGCTTTGCTCTTAAGCTGGTTCTACTGGGCTCGCCTTACTAACAGCCTTTCTGCAGGCATCAAAGTGCAAAGGTCTTTTCTCCATCTTAAAAGCAGTCTGCTCATTATAACCAGAAAAGTTAGGAAAAGAAGACACACTTGGCCTTGAAGGAAACCAGAGGTGATCCTCGAAGTCATCTTCTTGAGCCTAAGCTTCTGCACGCACGCAGACTGCTTAGATAAGACCCTGTTGTTGTCAAGAGATTTGCGTAGAATGTCTTGGCTGGAGTGGACTTGCTGAATCGTTTGTCCTTCCTGGTGGCTCAGATGCTAAAGAATCTGCCTGCAAATGCAGAAGACCTGGGTTTGATCCCTGGGTCGGGAAGATCCCCAGGAGCAGGGAATGGCAACCCACTCCAGGATTCTTGCCTGGAGCATCCCATGCACAGAGGAGCCTGGCGGGGCTACAGTCCGTGGAGTCACAAAGAGTCAGACACGACTGTGCACGCAGGCGGTCGTGTGAGGCCAGTCAGCTTAGGGTGCTGAGTATAGCCAAGAGTTTCATCTCCAAGTTTCACACATCCCAGCCCTGAGCTTCTGAGGGAGAGGCTGTTTGCAGTGAAAAGGAGAAAAGAAAAAGAATGAGGTTTTTTTTTTTCTTTCCCTTTCCTAAGAACAAAGAAGTTAGAACAGTGAGCAGGCCGCGACATTTCTAGTATTTTGGGGTTTTTTTTGTTGCTGTTGTTGTTACTTAGCTGGTCCTAAGTCTGCACGTCTGAAACTAAGTTACCTTTTATGCCCTCTGCGTGTGCAGCAGCTCCGCCTCCCATAGAGTTTCCCTTCCACTCTGCGCTAAACACTTCCTGCATCTGGTGTTTACCCTTAAAACACCCTTCCCCTCGTGGTTACACATCACAAAAGAGGTGGCGGGGTCAGCGGACGGCCAGAGCCCATTAGTGGGTTACTGACGCCAGTTTATGACTGTCGGCAAGAATGCAAGAGGAAGAAATGAAGACCGTATCACCTCTGTTCCTCATCACCGACTCCTGACTGCAAGCCCCCGTCTTTTATAAGCCCCTAGACCCCTCATCTGCCCTAAAGGAAATCAGTCCTGAATATTCACCGGAAGCACCGAAGCCGAAGCTGAAACTGCAATGCTTTGGCCACCTGGTGGGAAGAACTGTCTTGGCCGAGACCCCGATGCTGGGAAAGAATGAAGGCAGGAGGAGACGGGGACGACGGAGGGTGCGATGGCTGGATGGCATCACCGACTCGACGGACGTGAGTCTGAGTGAACTCCGGGAGCTGGTGACAGACAGGGAGGCCTGGCGTGCTGCAGGCCTTGGGGTGGCAGAGAGTCGGACACGAGGGACTGAAGAACAAGAGCCCCCATCAAGGGGCGGGGAACAGTCCTGGAGGCCAGAGTTTACTGGGTTCCCCTCTCCACCAGCTGAGAATAACAGCCCCCTTTCTATTTCCTGCAACCTCTGTCTCCGTATTTTTCATTCGGCTTCAGTGGCCAGAGAAAGGGAAGATTCTAGCCAGCAGTGAGGCTTGTCCAAGACCCCCCGATACATCAGAATTTCCGGGCAGGAGGAGACCTCTGACTTTGGTGGGGTTTTGTCTGTTTGTTTCTTTTTTCAGATCCCCGGATCATGCAGGCAGGGCTGGGAGCCACCGCAGGCAGGGCTGGGAGCCACCACGGCCAGGCCGAGTCCTCAAAAATCACTCTCAGATTTGCAAGGTGAGTGGAAGCCGGTGGAGCGCTCAGCTGTGCTCCTTCCCAGATGTGCCTGTGTGATGTTTCGGCTTTACAAAACCGGAAGACTCCCCGGGTGCCCCGCCCAGGGCCTTCAGGTTTCGGTGGGAACTCCCTGAAAATTCAACCACTGCAGACAGTGTGTCCATGTCTCCATCCCAGACTCCCTGACTATCCCTTCCCCCATCCTTCCCCCTGGTGACCATAAGGTGATTACAGAGGATTGAGCAGAGTGCCCTGTGCTGGACAGCAGGTCCTTGCTGGTTCTCCATGTTAAACACAGCAGTGTGTCCATATCCATCCCACTCTCCCTGACT
>SJYV01003124.1:0-11280 GCA_006410875.1 Neotragus pygmaeus | reverse complement strand
TCTTTGTATCCGGTGGCCAAAGTATTGGAGTTTCAGCTTCAGCATCAGTCCTTCTAATGAATATTCAGGACTGATCTCCTTTCGGATGGACTGGTTGGATCTCCTTGCAGTCCAAGGGACTCTCAAGAGTCTTCAACACCACAGTTCAAAAGCATCAATACTTCAGTGCTCAGCTTTCTTTGTAGTCTAACTCTCACATCCATACATGACCACGGAAAAAACCATACATAACCTTGACTAGATGGACATTTGTTGGCAAAGTAATGTCTATGCTTTTTCATATGTTGTCTAGGTTGGTCATAACTTTTCTTCCAAGGAGCTGCAATCACCATCTGCAGTAATCAGAAATAAAGTCTGACACTGTTTCCACTGTTTCCTCATCTATTTGCCATGAAGTGATGGGACCAGATGCCATGATCTTAGTTTCTGAATGTTGAGCTTTAAGCCAATTTTTTCACACTCCTGTTTCACTTTCATCAAGAGGCTTTTTATTTCCTCTTCATTTTCTGCCATAAGGGTGGTGTCATCTGCATATCTGAGGTTATTGATATTTCTCCCGGCCATCTTGATTCTAGCTTGCGCTTCCTCCAGCCCAGCGTTTCTCATGATGTACTCTGCATAAAAGTTAAATAAGCAGGGTGACAACATACAGCCTTGATGTACTCCTTTTCTTATTTGGAACCAGTCTGTTGTTCCATGTCCAGTTCTAACTGTTGCTCCCTGACCTGCATACAGGTTTCTCAGGAGGCAGGTCAGGTGGTCTGGATATTTTCTATATCCCACCGTGACTCGCTGACCACTGTTGAGCACACATTTGTTACTGCTCTGTGTAACTTAGTTTTCATCTGTCTTCCCTCACTAGAGTGTAAGCTCCACGAAGGGTCAGGGACTGCTGTCTTCTGTCCCCTACTGAGTCCCCAGCCCTCACACTGTGCTGACTCCATCAGTGTGTGTTCCATGAATGAATATGAATTAATAAATCAATGAACTGAGGTGGCACCGACTAAAAGCATGAAGAAGCTGCATCCTTCACGTTCAGTGATGTGGACAAAATAAGGGAGCTACTTTAGAGGCCCCACAGGAGTCCAGGTGTCTAACATTCTTCTTGCTCACCATGCTTCCCCTCCAGCAACGCCCGATAAAATCACCCTCTTAATTCTTTTCATGTGGGAGTGTGACTGACGTTCTCCCCTGCCACTAAAATGTCCACCCTGTACTCCCCAGGAGCAGTGAACCTGGAGTCTCACTTGGCAGAGGGGGTTGCGTAGACTCAGGATGAACGTGAGGGTCTCCGTGGGGAGGGGGAGATTGTGCTGGTTTAGGTGGGCAGACCCCAGTTAAGCATGTGTGGGTTTAGAAATAAGAGACGCTTGCAGATTCTGAGATGCAGGAGACTTTGTATAAGGAGGTCACAGAGAGTGTGCACCCCTTGGACCAGCCACAGCCCTACAGCTACCGGAACTGCATGCTTACCAAGATCTAAATGAGCAGGAAACACCGCCTCCCCAGGAGCCCCCTGGAAGGAAGGTCCTACCGTGACCTTAATTCTTTGGCTCAGGTGGATCCCGCCTGTTTTGGGTCCCGATCTCCACGTCCTAGGATCGTCCGTTTGTCTTGTTTTTAGACTTTCGGTTTGCAGTCGCTTGTTAAAGCAGCAGTAGTCTACCATGGTGGTGGTTTAGTCGCTCAGTCATGTCTGACTCTTTGTGACCCCATGGACTATGCCCTCCTCTGTCTGTGGGACTTCTGAAGCCAAGATGCTGGAGTGGGTTGCCATTTCCTTCTCCAGGATAGCAAACTGTGGCAGTACATAAACTGGACTTTTTTTTTTTTCTTCTTCTTCTGATTTGCTTTGTTTTGGATAATAACTACTCAGAGAACCAGCGTAATTACTTGAGTTCACTGAACGGAAGAGAAACAGTTGACACAAGTGCGTAATACCTTGTAAGGAGAATAATTGAATAATTAACATGTATCCTAGGTTATATGAGACGCATTTTAAATGTTGAGTAGAATGCTCTAACCTTTTGCAGAAACTCAAAAAAAAAAACAACCAGGTGGCTAGTTCCTTGACAGCAGATGGTGGCGATAATAATGTATGAAGTTCAAAGAGCAAGATTGGTGAAGCGTACAGGAGGGAAGAAGAAAAAAGCATGACAATGGGAAAATAAAACAAACACTCCCCCTCTCTGCGGTGACATGCTGTGTTCTGATGAATGAGGCCAGCGGGAACCACTGTCTGAGATAGTTGTTTGTTCTTTCTTTTTTTAAAAAAATCTAAAGCAAAAAGTGAAAGTGAAGTTTGCTCAGTTGTGTAGTCCATGGAATTCCCCAGGCCAGAATACTGGAGTAGGGAGCCTTTCCCTTCTCCAGGGGATCCTCCTAACCCAGGGATCGAACCCAGGTCTCCCGCATTGCAGGCGGATTCTTTACCAGCTGAGCCACCAGGGAACCAAGCCCAAGAATATTGGAGTGGGTAGCCTTTCCCTTCTCTAGTGGATCTTCCCCACCCAGGAACTGGGGTCTCCTGCTTTGCAGGAAGATTCTTTCCCAGCTGAGCCACCGGGAACACCTTTCCAATATATTTTTGTTTGCCCGGCTATGCCGGGTCTTCGTTGCTGTAATCCAGGCTTTCTCTGGTTGCAGCGATCAGGGGCTTCCCTTCACCATGGGGCCTGGGCTTTTCGTTGCAGTGGCTCCTCTGGTTGTGGGGTGCAGGCTCAGAAGCTGTGGCGTGTGGGCTTTAGAGGGTGGACTTCGGGAGCTGTGGCACATGGGCTTTGTGCCACGCGTAGGATCGTCTCAGACCAGGGACTGAACCTCTTTCCCCTGCAGTGGCAGATGGACTCTTATCCACTGGACCAGTCGGGAAGTCCTAGCATGGTTCTGATGCGTCCATCAATGTGGGGGTCGGGGGAAGAGAATAAAGCCTCCTCCTGTCCCCCCTACCTCCTTAGGTAGAGACTGGAGGGCTCCACTCTCTAGAAGCCGAGAGGAGAGGCAGCCCACACTGTACACCTGGCGTCAGCTGGGAGCTTTGCACGCCTGGCTCTGAGCCCTCAGCTCCGGGTTTCCTGTCTCTGACCTAGGAAGTCTGTAGGTGTCTGAGAGAGACAAAGATTGCAAGTGGAAGCAGGATGCGTCAAGGATTGGTTGGTCACCAGGACGGGAATATGGGGGAGAGTACTAAAGATCGGTGATTTTTATCGATGGCTTATCTATTCTTTTAATTACTACCTATTTTTTTTCTCTTTTAAATGCCAGGTTCTTCATTACCCAGCATTCAACTGTGGCCTTTTTATTACAGATAGGGTGTCCGTGTGTGTACTGAGAACCGAAGTAGAAACCCTGTGTCTCAGAGTGTCTCGTTAGGCCATCTTGGATAATCCGTTGTTTTCTGTGCATCTCCTGGTATTCCTGTTTAGATCTATCATTCCCTGACGGTGTCCTCCGAGGCTCATTCTGTTCGAGCCTCAGTTTTCTCAACTGTGAAATGGATATAAGCTCATCAGTGTTCCCACGCCGCAGCACTTCCCAAACTTTTTGGCACTGGGGACCAGTTTTCGTGGAAGACGAGGTTCTCACAGACCTGGTTGGGGTGATGGTTTCGGGACGATGTAAATGCATTGATTTATTGTGCGCTTTATTTCTAATCTGCCACCGCTGCTGATCTGAGGGGAGGTACTGGCCTGCTGCCTACAGGGTGGCAACCCCTGCCTTGGAGAGGAAATTGAAAAAGATCATGTACAGGTGTGCTTGAGACAGTCAAGTCCTATAGGCTTGTTGATTACAGTTGGGAAAGTAAAAGTCGCTCAGTCGTGTCCGACTCTTTGCGACCCCATGGACTGTACAGTCTGTGGGATTCTCCAGGCCAGAATACTGGAGTGGGTAGCCTTTCCCTTCTCCAGGGGATCTTCCCAACCCAGGGATCAAACCCAGGTCTCCCGCATCGCAGGAGGATTCTTTACCAGCTGAGCCACGAGGGCAGGCCTAATTACAGTTAATGTTTCGTAAATAATGAAGGAATAGGATAAGCCACGCACACATCACTGCTCTGCACTCCTGTGTGAGTCTGTCATGAAATTAAAGCCTCAGCTTTTATTTTGTTTTATTTCACTGACTGGATAGAATTCACCCTTTCCTAAACATTCTTTTACTCCTATTGTTGTTCATGAGCAAAGTGCTCACATGCACGCCAAGTTGCTTCAGTCGAGTCCAGCTCTTTGCGACCCCGTGGACTGTAGCCCTCCAGGCTCCTCCCTCCATGGGATTCTCCAGGCAAGAATACTGGACTGGGTTGCCATTTCCTCCTCCAGGGGATCTCCCCGTCCCAGGGAGTGAACCTGCGTCTCTTGTGTCTCCTGCATTGGCGGGTGAGCTCTTTACCACTGGTGACACCGGCATGGCTCACCTACATCTATAAAGTCTTGAGACATGGATGATTACTACTGGGTTTTGCTGCCTTTAGGCATCTGAATTTTACCCCTCTCACCATTGGCCCGGTGCACATTCACCCATGTGCTTTTGTGTGATGATTCACACTTAAATTATATTAGCTTCATTTTTGGTGGCATGGAAATATTTTTCTTTCATCTGAGCTGCAGTGATAGTTGATTCTTTTCTCAGTTCAGGTCAGTCGCTCAGTTGTGTCCGACTCTTTGCGACCCCATGAATCGCAGCACGCCAGGCCTCCCTGTCCATCACCGACTCCCGGAATTCACTCAGACTCACGTCCATCGAGTCCGTGATGCCATCCAGCCATCTCGTCCTCGGTCGTCCCCTTCTCCTCCTGCCCCCAATCCCTCCCGGCATCAGAGTCTTTTCCAATGAGTCAACTCTTCGCATGAGGTGGCCAAAGTACTGGAGTTTCAGCTTCAGCATCATTCCCTCCAAAGAAATCCCAGGGCTGATCTCCTTCAGAATGGACTGGTTGGATAAAAAATATATATATATCGGACTGTGTTGGGTTTTAGTTGGGGCACCAGGTATCTGTAGCTGCAGCATGTGGCATCTAGTCCCCTAACCAGGGATCAAACCTGGGCTCCCTGCTTTGGGGGCACAGTGTGTTAGCCACTGGACCACCANATGGACTGGTTGGATAAAAAATATATATATATCGGACTGTGTTGGGTTTTAGTTGGGGCACCAGGTATCTGTAGCTGCAGCATGTGGCATCTAGTCCCCTAACCAGGGATCAAACCTGGGCTCCCTGCTTTGGGGGCACAGTGTGTTAGCCACTGGACCACCAGGGAAACCCCTCTCAGAACCTCCTTTGAAAGTTATGTGGTCCAGAGACTCATTTTATCTGGGATTGGATTTCCGTGGTTTTGGCATCATATATCTCTGTCGATGGAACTTACTGCTGTGGTCTGAATGTATCCCTCCCAAATTCCCGTGTCGAAGTCTTAACCCCCATTATGATGGTGTCTGGAGGTTGGAGGGTCTTTGGAAAGTACCTAGGTCATGAGGATGGAGCTGACGTGAATAGGATGAGTGCACTTATGAAAGAGACCCCCGAGAGTGCCCCTCACCGCTTGCAGCAGTTGAGGACGTAGAAGTGGGTTCCCAGTAGACACAGAGGCTCGTACTACTGAGATTCTACAACTGTGCCAGGTAAACTGTCATTTCCTAAGCCTCCCAGTCTGTGGGATTTTGTTGTAGCAGCCTGAACGGACGGACTAGAACAGGGGACTGGCATTGAGAGGCAAGAAGGCTCTATAACAGATACCTAAAGGGGCTTTCTAATTGAGTTAACGACGAGGAAGAGGCTCAGTGAGTTTAGAGGCACAGGTTAGCAAAAGCCTGCACTGCCATAGGGGTTCGGGGTGAGGACTCGGAAAGAAAACAGGAAACCGGGGAGAGAGCCTCCGTCTTCTTAGAGAAACCTAGAGAGTGCAGGCCATGTGGATGAGGTCGCAGACGGAAGCGAGGGGTTTTTGTTGTTGTCGTTAAGTACTTTATTTGGCTGCGTCTGATCTTAGTTGCGGCCCTTAGGAACTTTGCGTTGCATCACGTGGGATGTTTCTTTGCTGTCCATGAGCTCCCTAGCTGTGCTGTGTCTGGTCCGGAGCACATGGTCTCAGTAGTTGCGGCGCTTAGCCTTCACAAACGGGATCCTAATTCCCCTACCAAGGATCGAACCCACGTCCCTGGCATTGCAAAGCGAACCCTTAACCAATGGACCGCCAGCAGAGTCCCTGGAAACCCAGAAATCTCAAGCAGACAGCGGAGGAAAGGTCATCCTTGTCATGAGCTGAAGAAGAATCATGTGTGTGTCCTCCCGTGTTTTGTGGATGCTACAACTCGCTAGTGCTCATGTTGGGTGTTTGGGGGCAGTTTCCAAGCACAGCGTGGAAGGAGCAACCTGGTTTCTCTTGGCTACTTAAAGTGAGAGACGAGAAGAGGGAAGAGACTTCAAGATGGAATTGTTCTGCGAAACGAAAGGAGGACTTAAAGGTTTGGAACGTTCTCAGCCTGGGCGTCCTGGAAAGAAGGAGACTGCCTGTTTAGGATGCAACAGGAAGGGCATGGGCATCTGGCTGGGTAGCCTTGTGATGACGGGGTCAGGTGACGGTCATTCAGCCGTCTAGACTGAAGCCAGGCCCTGTGGTCCCAGAGCACGGGAGAAGGCCTTTCAGACAGCATTGGGGGCTCTTCCATCAGAGGTCCGAGAGTGCCAGGCCCTCGCCAACACAGGGAACAGCAGAGGAGGCTCTCCCATGAAGGCAATGAGCTGCAGAGCCCGGGGGTGCAGCTGACCCCCATCCCACCCCATGACCCCAGCCCTGGGGAGACCCTACCAGGAGACCCTCTTGTGCTCAGTCGAGTCCGGCTCTTTGTGACCCCCACCCCCATGGACTGCAACCCACCAGGCTCCTCTGTCCGTGGGATTCTCCAGGCAGGAATACTGGAGCAGGTTGCCATTCCCTTCTCCTGGGGATCTTCCAAAACCAGGGACCGAACCCGGGTCTCCTGCATTGCAGGCAGACACTTTACCACCTGAGCCTCTAGGGAGACCCTGGGGGACCCAGGCACAGAGGCGAATACTTGTCCTGTGTTCTTTGTTTGCTTGTTCAGTCACCCATGTCTGACTCCCGGTGACCCCATGGACGGTAGCCCGCCAGGCCTCCCTGTCCCTCACCATCTCCTGGACTTTGCCCACGTTCATGTCCATCACATCGGGGATGCCGTCCAACCATCTCATTCTCCAATGCCCTCTTCTCCTTCTGCCGTCAATCTTTCCCAGCATCAGGGACTTTTCCAATGAGTTGTCTGTTCTCTTCAGATGACCAAAATACTGGAGCTTCAGCAAACGTCCTTCCAGTGAATCCTCAAGATTGACTGGTTTGATCTGCCATCATGGGCCCTTGGGAATTCCTTTATCTATGGGCCCCTTTGCGGAGTGTCCCCCCAAATGTCTGAATGCATTCACTTCAGTTCATGCCTTTTATGGTCCAGGTTTTATTCTGGGCTGTTTTTCTTCAAGAGGAAACATACAATCAGGAAATCCAAACGTATTGTAATATTAGCCTTCAGCAAAGGACACGTAGAGAAGTAAATCCTTTTTTTAAAACCAAGTCATGTATGAGCTGCTTGTACATTTTGGAAATTCCTCCTTTGTCAGTTACTTTGTTTGCAAATACTGTCTCCCATTCAGAGGGTTGTCTTTTCGTCTTGCTTATGGTTTTCCAGCACAGGGAGCTCAGCTGTGTGCTCTGTGATGACCTAAAGGGATGGGATGGGGAGATGGGACGGAGGCTCAGATGTATGGCTGATTCACCGGCCTTTGTACAGCAGACACTTAACACAACTGTGCAAAGCAATTATACTCAAAACAAACAAACAAAGAAAAGCATAGTGAATCAGCTGTATCTCAATAAGAGAAAAAGATTTTAAAAAGTCATGTATCACCCCCACAGCTGAGCAGAAATGATTTTGAAATTAACCGTGCCACAGAGGGATGGGGCTTCCCTGGTGGTTCAGCTCGTAAAGAATCTGCCAATTACAAGAGACACAGGAGAGGAGGCTTTGATCCCTAAGTTGGGAAGATGCCCCTGGAGAAGGAAATGGCAAGCCACTGCGGTATTCTTGCCTGGAGAATCCCATGGACAGAGGAGCCTGGCAGGTTACCTACCGTCCATAGGGGTCAGAGAGAGTTGGACATGACTCAGCAGCTAAATAGCAACAATAGCAGAGGGATAGAGCTTTGGCACCTGTCTACATTGGTACAAATTGTTGAATCTGTGTTTAAAGCTCCCCCACTGTGTGTATGCTCTGAGATGCTCCTTCAACATCCACGGAGGCTCTCTGATATGCACACACCCAGGAGGGTGTCCACGCAGAATGGTGTCCCTCTCGGAAAGAAGGACCCCATCTCCATCACTACGATGTCCTCAATTTCCCTGCACACAGTGAGCGTGTTTTGTTTTTTTTTTTCAGGGACAGCTCACGTTGAGCCTTTCAAAGGTGAAATAAGGACTGAATTTAAGATTGGTCATTATCTTGAAAAGACTGGGGAAGATAAATTTGAGCCTGTCTTTGAATTTCAAGTACACCAGCAGGCTCTGAATAAACAGCCAGATTCTCATTAAACGCCACAGTCAACTTTAGACATAAATGAGACTTGTTGAGAATTTATTCTCCAAGGAGGCCAGGCTACATCATTTTCTAAACACCTCTTTTCTGTGCAATGAAAAATGAGAAGAGCTCGTCCTAAGCGTGTGTGCAATACGCACTTGGCCGGGGTTTATACAGTTGTAAAGGAAGTTACTAACTTTTATTCCTATCATGGCGTACTTCGGGTGCGTGTGTGTGCGCTCATTTGCTCAGTCCTGTTCGACTGTGTGCGATCCCAAGGACGTAGTCCACCAGGCTCCTCTGTCTGTGGGAAATATCCCAGCAAGATTCCTGGAGTGGGTTGCCATGCCCTCCTCCAGGGGATCTTCCCAAGCCAGGGATTGAACCCAAGTCTCCTGTGCCTCCTTGCATCGCAACTGGATTCTTTGCCACTGAGCTACCAGGGAAGTTCAGGGAAACAAAAGCCGAATTAGTGGTTTAACATACATGTAATTCTTTCCTTTTATGGGGAGTGGGGGGGCTGTATCGGGTCTTACTTGTGGCACATGGGATCTTTGCTTTTTTCTGCAACACGCAAGCTCTTTAGTTGAGGCCTGTGAACACTAAGCTGCGGTGTGTGGTGTCTAGTTTCCTGACCAGGGATGGATCCAGAGCTTCCTGTACTGGGAGTGAAAGAGTCTCAGCCGCTGGACCACCAGGGAAGTCCCGACAGGCGTGTTAATTCTTACGGTGCCGGACTAAGTGACGGGGAAGGAACACTAGGTTCCTACCTTTTCTGTACCTGTGCCCCCAACCAAAGAGCATCCCCAAGACGTGGCTAAATATCCATTGGGGAGCTCAGACACCCCCGCTTGAGGACCGCCCCCACCCCAACCCCTAGCCCTAGACGTATCGAGATTTATTATGAAAATTTCACCGGGATGCCGGTGAGGTTGACAGTAAAAGAGCCTGTTTAGCCGTAGTGTTTCATATCTCATTACCCACCTCCCTCCTTAGAAAATCCTCTTTGCTTGCAGTAAAACATCCGTAAGAAAAGCTGCTTAGTTCCTGTCTGTCGAAAGCCAATTTTCCTGCTAACCACAGTTTGATACACAAATCAGTAGCCTGAATAAACTGTGACAGAACAAATACATTGATTTGGGGGGGAAATGATGGGTATTTTCCAGTTCACCGCACTCTTCAAACCCGTTCAGGGGATTCTTAACTGTTTCTATCTGTGACAAAGTAATTGGATAGCATTTTTCATCTCAATACCTCCAAAAGAGATCTAGGCATTGTGAGCTTCACTTTATATCTTGTCACGAGAGATGGGGGGATCCACGTAGTTCAGCCTCTAAAGGTACTGGTTATTTTTTTCGCTTTGTTTCTGCAAGCCACATGTCTGCATAGCACACTGAAATGAGCTGTTATAGCAAAGTTAAGGGTTCTATCCCTGGGTCAGGAAGATCCCCTGGAGGAGGAAATGGCAACCCACTCCAGTATTCTTGCCTAGAGAATCCCACGGACAGAGGAGCCTGGCAGGCTACAGTGCATGGGGTCACAAAGAGTCAGACACGACCGAGCAACTGAGCACACACACACAGTGAAATAAGTGACTAGAGTTACAGAGTGTCTTTGGCTGTTTAAACGCCCCTGTGGTGGTGGTTTAGTCGGGAAGTCGTGTCTGACTCTTAACGACCGACCCCGTGGACAGTAAGAAATGTGTCCCATGCATTGGCAGGTGGATTCTTTTTTTTTTTTAATTGGAGGCTAATTACAGTATTGTGGTTTTTGCCATACAGTCACATGAATCGGCCATGGGTGTACATGTGTGGCAGGTGGATTCTTAACCACTGGACCACCAGGGAAATTCTGTAACAATTTTTCCCCTACCACTGTATCCATTGTACTTTATTATTTTTTTCACAGCTTCGTTTTTTTTTTAAATTATTTTAATTGGAGGATGATTGAAAGTGAAAGTGAAACCACTCAGTCATTCCTGACTTCAGGCTCTTGCATCCATGGGATTCTCCAGGCCAGAATACTGGAGCGGGTTGCCGTTTCCTCCTCCAGGGGCTCTTCCTGAGCAAGGGATCGAACCCAGGTCTCCCGCACTGTTAGGCAGATTCTTCACTAACTGAGCTTCGAGGGAAGCCCAAATTAAAGGCCCCTAAGTCCTGTCGTTTCCAAGATGTGTGCCAGACACAGACTGTTTCCGTTGTTGCTTTCGTTCAGCCTTGCCTTTTGCTCGCTGGGAACTTCGTTAAAGAGCCACACTGTGCTTGCGGAGCACACCCAGGGTCTGTAATTGTTTTCCGTGTTGCTTAGTTTCTGTATTCATGGCGATGCTGAGCGCGGTCTTTCTCCAGTCGCTGTCAGCAAGGGCTGCTCTGGAGCTGGAGTACTCAGGCTTCTTGCAGTGGCTTCTCGTTGCAGAGCACAAGCTCAGTAGCTGTAGTCAGTGGGCCCCGTTGCCTTGTGGCCTGTGGCATCTTACTTTCCTGAGCAGGAATCGAGCCCGTGTCCTAGCATTGACAGGTGGATTCTTAACCACTGGCCCACCAGGGAAGTCCTGTAATAATTTTTTTTTCCCCCCAGCACTGTATCCATTGTATTTTTTTTTTCACAGCTGCTTTTTTAAAAATTAATTTTAATTGCAGAATAATTGAAAGTGAAGTTGCTCAGTCTTTCCTGACTCTTTGAGAGCCTATGGAGGATAATGAC
>SJYV01003119.1:0-17399 GCA_006410875.1 Neotragus pygmaeus | reverse complement strand
GGGTGGGGGGAGGGGAGTGCTCCACAGAGATCCCAAAGGTACAGCCTTGGTGACCTGTGCACACACTTGTGCACACACTGTGCACATACTGCTTTCTCATCTGCTTTTTATCTTTTTCAGCTTAGAGCCAACCGCGCTCTTGGGCCCAGGAGTGAGGAGGGAGCTGCTGGGCAGGTGGTACAGCCCCTCAGAGCCCTCCGGGAGGCCAGACCTGCGGCCTTTGGCCCAGAGCTCCCGGTGTCCTCAGGGTCTCAGGCCCCTGGCTGCAGCGAGGCCGGGCTGGGATCTGGCCGTGGTCCTGGCAGGCTGGGCTCAGCCCTGAGTTTCTAGCTGTAGATCCCTGGCTGCAGGGGATCATGGCCATGCAGGTGGCAGCAGGCAGGGCACGGAGGCCCGGGTCTTGAGTTAAACTCATCTGTGTGTTGACAGGAAACCCTGGGCCCGCCCAGCTGGATTAGCCAAGACACTCCCATTGCCCCCGGGCAGCCCCGCCTCATTCAATTTAGGTCTCTCTGAGTTCCCAGCCGACAGATAGTGGGTGCAGCCTGGCAGGGCACCATTCTAATTTCAAGGAATGGTATCAAATACTTTTACAAAGGAGTTGTTCCATCAGGATGCCCAGTGCTCTGTAGAGTCGATCAATACTCGCTGCCCCTTCTTCCCAGATGATGAATTGCAAGCCATCTGCCAACAGTGGAGGAGGTCCCCCAGGCGCTGCCTTCCTGGCCTTCCCAGCTTCAGCCCCTCCTATCTTTCCTACCCTTGGGCTTCTCTGCATGGGGAGGAATGGAGAGTAACCCCATTGGGTGAGGGCAGGAGTGGAAATGGGGCAGGCGCTGTGCCTCAGATCAGGGATCAGGACCCTGGTGCTCCTCCTTGCTGGCTGGCTGCCCTTGGGCAGGTTTGGGTCTCTGGCCTCTGCTTTCTTATCTGTCCAGAGTGATTAGAAATGCCTGTGCTTCAGAGAGCTGAGGGCTGGCCACTTTGGTTTCGGTGCTTCTGGGCTGGCCTTTACCAGAAGATTCAGGGGGTTTCCTTGGTGGGGGGGGCACTTAGGCCGGGTGAGGTAGAGCCTGCACAGTGAGGCTGCCAGATGCCCGGGTCAGGCTGCTGATCCCTAAATCCATGTGCTGCTGTCTCGTGAACCGGCTGCCCTCCTTCCTGGCCGGGCCTTCTTTCCCAGGCTTCTGCTGGCCTTCTGATATCTTCTCTGGAATCCTTTCCCTAACCTCATCTGCCTATCTCTGGTGAGCACTTAAACTCAGAACACGGGAAAGGGATTCCAGACTCAGCACAAGCCCAGAAACCATTGACCTTAGGAGATTCTAGGGAAGGCCAGTTGCTCGGGGCTGGCGCTGAGGCTGCGCTGAAACGGGCTGGGGGTGCGGGGCTCTCCGGACTGAGCTCTGGACCTCAGCCCAGGGCTATGGGTGTGTACGCTGAAGGCCGGGGGTTGAAGGTAGCAGGTCTCAGCCAGAGGCCAGAGTCTGGCACCACGCGCCCTTTCCTCGGTGTCCCTGCCCAGGGTCCACGTGACCCCGTATGGACGATGTCCCCAGAGAGCACGTTTCTCCCTGCGTGTGCCTGGTTGTTCCCCTGGGCCCAGGGCTGAGGCCCACTCACTGGCTGGAGGTGGCCCAGACGCACTTGTGTGTGTGTGTGTGTATGTGTGTGTGTGTGTGTGTGTGTGTGTGTGTGATGTTGTCATTGCCCTGGCTTCCCTGAGCAGCCAGTGGACTTCCTGGGGTGGTCTCAGGGGCTCTCAGAGGCTCAGCGCATCCTTGTCACCAAGTCCCCATCATCTGAGGTTAGCTACTGGGTTGCTGGCTGCCCAGGGAAATGGATGGAAAATGAAGGTTTTGGGGTGTCTTCCAGGACTCAGGCCAGGGTTGGATGTTGCCCTGGGTAGCTGAGCCCACACCTTCAGGCTCTGGAGGAGACCTTCCCCCTCACTGGCCTTGCAGGTGTTGCAGAAGTGTCTCTGCTTGCCTCTGCTGGGCCTGGGAGCCTGTCCGGGCCTGAAGGGCAGTGCTCCAAGGCCCGGGTGCCATCGTGGCCGTTTGGGGAGAGGGGCTTCGGGCATCTCTAGGACTCCTCTGGGCTAGACGTTTCTCCAGCACCTCAAGTCCCTTCCTCAGTCTTCCTCAGGGCCAGACTTGTGCCCAGGGCAGTGTGCTGGGAGATGTGTGTGTAATGCTGGCTTCTCTGGTGTTTGCACACGTGTGCATGCGTGTGTGTTTGCATTTACACACAAGCATGGACAAAGCCTCCCTCCCAAGTTCTAGGCCCTTTCCTGAGCACTGCCCTAGCTGCCATCTGTCAGCCCTGTCTAAGGGTGCTGAGGAGTAGCCAGGGCCAGTGGGTATGGGGAATGGGGAGCCCCAGCCCAGCCTGGAAGCTCTGCTCCTGATCCTGGCATGTCATGCCCCAAATCTCAGGCTGCTGGCTACCATCACCTGGGTGGCTTAATGTGAAGTCGCTCAGTCATGTCTGACTCTTTGCGACCCCATGGACTGTAGCCTACCAGGTTCCTCTGTCCATGGGAATCTCCAGGCAAGGGTACTGGAGTGGGTTGCCATTTCCTTCTCCAGGGGATCTTCCCGACCCAGGGATCAAACCCGGGTCTCCCGCATCACAGGCGGATGCTTTACCCTCTGAGCCACCAGGGAAGCCTTGATTCTCTCATTCCTTTCCCTTTTCCTGGAGGGCAGAATTCTGGAGTCAGTGTCGCTGAGCTGAAGTCATTGTGTCGGCAGGACCGTGTTCCTTCCCGAGGCTCGAGCGGCAGTCTGTTCTTTGCCTCTCCCAGCTTCTGGGGGCTGCGGGCATTCCCTGGCTTGTGGCTGCATCACTCTAGCCTCTGCTCTCATGCTCACAGTGCCTCCTCTGCTTCTGAGTGATGTCAGTCTCCCTCTTTTAAGGGGGCATGTGATTGCATTTGGAATTCACTTTGGTAATCCAGGATGATCTCCACCTGTCGAGACCCATAATTTTGTCATATCTGTGGAGCCCTTTTTTGGTTATATAGTACTCCCAGGTTCTGGTGATCAGGACCCAGTATCTTTGGGGACCACCATTCAATCTATTTGTTGTTGTTGTTCAGTTGCTAAGCTGTGTCTGACTCTTGCAACTCAGGTGTCCCTATCCTTCACTATCTCCTGGAGTTTCCTCAAACTCATGTCCATTGAGTCAGTGATGCCATGCAACCATCTCATCTTCTATTGCACCCTTCTCCTCTTGCCCTCAGTCTTTCCCAGTATCAGGGTCTCTTCCAGTGATTCAGCTCTTCACATCAAGTGTCAGAGTATTGGAGCTTCAGCTTCAGCACCAGTCCTATAGGAAGCGAGTGAGCCTCCCTTACGAGGCTGACTGTGCAGCGACTGGGGCTGCGCATCTGTGGAGGAATAACCCGGCAGGCAGACTTCACACCTTCTCAGGGGACGATGCTCAGGCACAGCCCAGGCAGGACCCACGCCCCTCTTGTGCATCTGCGGGACCCTAGTGCAGTCTCAGCCAGACCGTGGGGCCTGGTGTGCTGTGGTTGGTCTGACCCTAAGACCAAGTGTACTGAGATACTGGCCTTACTGGTTGCACCAAGGAGCACTGAACTTGGGACCCTGGGAAAGTCCCCACTGAGTGGGAACGGTCCTTAGGTCACACACTGAGCAAGTGGTCTCACTCTTTCGGGCACATTTGCAATAAGTCCTGCTATCTCAAGACAAAGGCTGCAAACTCAGAGATCTGCAGGGCCCGACAGGCAATGCCAGTGAGGAGAGTGGCAGAGGGCAAGAAAACAAATTACACCCACCCTTGGCCCGGTTTTAATTTTCCTCCTTTTGATACAAACATGAAAGTCTCTGCTGAAACGGATACAGCAGTGACATGTGGCATTTGGCCCTGGCCTCACTGTGGGCGCAGGACAGACGACAGACGACGTCCATAGGGCAGCCTGTCCTCAGCTCCCCTGACCAAGACCTGGTGGGAGTGTGGGCCCAGGGCGGCCAATCCTTTTGCTGTTAAGAGAATCCAGACATCAAAACTTTGATGTGAACTCTCCCGATTTTAAATTGTTGCTTCAAATTTCTGAAAAGCACCATGTGGGCCAAATAACACAACGACCCCTATTGACCACCTGTGTTTTCAGAGATGTGGAGGTGGAAATGTCTGTCCTGTGTCCTCCTCCACGGGCTTCCTGCAGTCCCTGGGAATGGCCTTGGGACAAGGTGGGGCTATGCGCTCCTGCTGAGCTGCTAGTGGGCTGCAGAGTCTCCCACCCTGCCCGCACCTGGCCCTGGGCTGAAGGCAGAAAAGGCACTGTGACCTTGGCTGCCTCCCTCTCGGAAACAGCTCGTGCCAAGCCTCTGCCTGCTGCTGTCAGGCTGCACCATCCTCCCTGGCGGGCAGAGGAGGCAGGGTGCCCTCGGAGTGCTGTGCTCTGCTGCTGCCAAGGAAAGCCTGTGAGGAGAGCGAGGACAGCCCTGCGTGGCTTCTCCACGTGGCCGAGCGTGGCCTGTCTGCAGTCTCCAGCAGCCCTTCCTCCCCTGCTGACCGGCTGCATGTCTCCGCCCCACTTCCCTGAGCCAGAGAGTTCCAGACGGCTAAGGAACCAAGAGCACAGCTCATGATGGGCGCTCAGGGCCAGGAAGCAGAGGGCTGGAGCTGCTGCTGAGAGCTCACAGGGGCTGCCCCAGCAGGGAAGGGGACTGACAGTCCTGTGTTGTAACCAGCCTGCTCTGGTCCAGGCTGGAGGCAGGGAGCCTAGAGCAGGGCTGCAGGGCGCTAGTGGGGAGGGGGCAAGGCTCCACTGGGTGCCAGGTAGATGGTCCAGCTTACCTTGGTGATGCAGGGGGTGTGAGTCATAAGGGAGAGGGCCTGGTGGGGCGGGGGAGGGGTGAGTAATGGGCTAATGGGGTAGGGGATGTGGAGGGGGCACTGACTTGCTGGAAGCCCGTTTGGGGAAGCTTTCTGCTAGTGGTTTATCTCCTATCGCCACTGTAACAAGTCACCACAAAGTCAGTGGCTTATTGCTCTTCTGGAAGTCAGGAGTCTAGAGTGAATCTCAAGGAGCTAGCGTTAAGGTGTCAGCAGGGCTGGTTTCCTCTGGGGCCTCGAGAGAGGAAGCCATCCCTTGCCTCTCCCAGCTTCTGGGGGCTGCCAGCATTCCTTGGCTTGTGGCTGCATCGCTTCTGCCTCTGCTCAGTGGTCAAGGTGACTTCTCTCTTGTCATTTGTAAGTTTCTCCCTCTTATGAAGACGCTTGTGATTACGTTGGGCTCGCTGGGCTACTGCAGGAGAACGTTCTCATTTTAAGGTGTTTCGCTAAATCATGTCTGCTAAGTCTCTTCAGCCGTATGAGGCTATCCTCACAGGTTCTGGGGTTAGGATGGGACATCCTGGGGCCCATGATTCAGCCTACATGATATCAGAATGTTGAAGGCTGAGGTCCTACAGAAATGGTAGAGAGGTCAAGAAAGGCAGGTTTTGCACCCTGAGCCCCAGACCTGGCCAGAGTCCAGGTGCTAGGGCCCCTCTCTGTGCCACTGGTGGGAGCCTGGGGCCTGGCCCGGTGCTTTCAGGCGGGTAACTCAAGGGCTCTGCTCCTGGACTCGTCCCATGCCCTGCCCAGCTGGCTGTTGCCAGCTTACTGCATGGCAGCTGAAAGTCTGGGCACCTTAGTACTTTATGCCCAGGGTCCTCTCGGTTCTTCCCCTTCATTCTACTCTGGGTTGTGCCTATGGCTTGGGGGCCAGAGGGAACCCCAAGAGAAGTCCTGATTGTGAAACCCGAAGCAGTTGGCCCGACTCCGGGAGGCGTGTTTCAGGGCTGAGTGTATCCTTGGCAGAGGCTGTGGGGCTCCTGCTGCTCTGCGGTCAGCCCCCTGGACGGCCACTGGAGATGCCTGTGTGCTGACGTGGCCGCACACCGGGGAGGTGTGCGGGGCTGTGCTGGGTCAGCTGAGGCCTGCTGCAATCTGGGGTCAGACTGAGGAGATGGCTGCAGAGCTGGTGGCTGAGCTGGGGTCTTTCTGACTGGGCTCTGTGGCTGAGGGGCTCTGCACCATGGGCTGTGAGGGCAGAGGTGGTGCCTGCAGCCAGACCGAGGCTTGGGCCCACCTCCTCCTGCAGTGGAGCCTTTCCCGGCATGCCTCCTCCTCCCAGACTCCACAGATGCAGTCTGTGAGGGCACTTGGCCTGGTGGGTGCAGACAGCCCACGTGCTCAGCTCCTCTGCTGTGTCTCAGGTCCACCCTCCCCGTTTCCTCTCTTCTCCCACATTCGTATACAATCTGGTTCAGGGGTGGTGCTGGCTGGGTGAGCGTGGCCCAGGAAGGACCTGGATCTTGGCTGGAGCACCGTGAACAGATGACAAATGTGACCCAGGGATAGTGCTCTGGGCCTTGGCCTGCCTGTGGTGCAGGAGACAGTTCTTAGAGGAGCCACCTCTGCACATCAGTAGCTGCTCCCAGCTTGGAGGCTAGGGGCAGTTTGGTTAGGGGTTGAGTGTGCCTGCCTCGGCAGCTTTCCCAGCCCCATCATGTCTCAGTTTTCACATCTCTAAAATGGGTATAATGTAGGCAGGGCCTGCTAATCCTCATCTCACCCTTGGTATGGTGCCCACTCTGTGCTTGCTGTTACATATGCTTAAGATCATAGGCCGTCTCGGGCCCTGAGGTCCTCTCTGCCCTTGCCACCCCATCTTTGAGGAACTCTTTTCCACAGACCCAATTCATTGATATTCTTTTCTTTTTATCCCCTGGGATTGTGTAGTGAATGTCCCCTAAAGAGCTTTCTGTTGGCACAGGGTGACTGTGCCTGGCTTCCAGGTAACACACCATCTCAGAAGCAAAGTCATGCTCTGCTCTGGGTACATCTGGAATTAAATTAGCAAAAGTGGTGTGTCTGGCTATCACATCAGCCGTGGGCTCTGCAGACCTGCTCTTTGCTGGCCTCTAGTGAAGCAGACCGGGATGTTTCTGGGAGAGATTTGATGTCTCCAGTGGCTACTTTCCATGTCTGTGACACTTTGTGCTTCAGACGTGTCAGCCGGCCTGCCGGGGATGGGAGCGGCTGGGCCTCGAATGTCCTGACATGGTCCCTTCGCACCCCATGGGGCAGCTGTGCAAGAGATCTGGGCTTTCTGCGTGCTGTATATGTGATGGGGGACAGAGGGACAGGTGTCCTATGATGGACCCCTGGACAGAGGCCTCTTGGCGAAGCAGAGGGGTCCAAGGACAGGGAAGAGGTGCTGGTCCCAGCATCAGGGGATATTGGGCTGCAAAGACAGCTCAGAGGGGAGAGGAGCCCTTCCCCAGAAGCAGTGAGGCCAGGCATAGCCCAGAAGCTCGTTGGGCCTGAGGTCCAAACTCTGCAAGTCTGTACCAGCTGGAGGGCTCTGACCAAGGCTTGTTTCCTCTCAGAATTCTCTGCAGGTTGACAAACACTTCAGCCAGCTCCAAGCCTGAAGTGTTTTCTATAAAAAAACTTCCAACTTTCCTTGACCCATTTCTCTTTCAAATTAATACCGAGCAGTGCTGTGCACTTGGCGCTGAAGGAACTCAGAGCTGGGAAAAGGTCATGTAATTAGACGGAAGTCTTGGTGTCTGGCTGTCTCTCCCTCCCCCTTTATGCGTCCCCCCCTCCGTCTGGCATCTGAGCCTCTCTGCTGTACATACACACTCCCGCGCACACACGTTTGGAACTTGGGCTGGATTCTCGAGTTGGGATGTTTCTCCCAGAGCTCTCGGCTCTACAGGCCTGGGCTCAGTCCTGGGGTGTGGGCTTCCCCTTGACCTGGAGCAAGGGGGGCCTCCGAGAGTATGAGTGGAGCGCATGGGAGAACCTGGAGGCAGAGTCCAGCTGGTGTTCCTTTCCAGGGGTGTGCAGGCAGGACAGAGTTGCACGCTTGGGATGAAGTCAAGGCTCAGGTGAGAGCTTGCAGGATGGCACAGGATTTGGGGGAGTCCAGGGCCAGGTCCTGATGGAGGAGGTGGCCTGGGAGCTGGGCCTGCCTAGGCCTGGTCTGGGCTGGAAGGGGCCAGGCTTCCAGTGATGCTCCCAGTCACAGGGGGAAGACCACAGACAACAGTGGGACTGCTGGATGGAACGACGAGGCTAAGAACAGGCGCCCTGCGCACTGCTGCAGAGAGGGCTAAAGCTGTGAGCAAAGCAAAACCCAGGCGAGGGTGAACTGAGTTGGGGGAGGGTCTCTGGGTCAGAGACAAGATGCACTCAGCTGCGGGGAGGGCCCGGCCTAGGAGACTGCGCCAGTCCCTGAAAGCAGAGTCAGCCCCGTGTGGCTGAGGGGCAGAAAAAGGGCCACGTGCCTGGAGGGAGGGAGTAATGGAGAGAGAGCAAGGGCAGGCCCCGGGCAGGTGGGGAGGGCTGATGGGGTTGAGTCGTGGAGGAGGTGAGGTCTTATTCTCCTGGCAGTGGGAAGCCTTTGAGGACTGTCAGTGGGGAGAGTGGCTGCAGGGAGGGCTGTACCCAGGAGGTCCCCAGGGGGTCCTGATGGCCAGTGCGAGATGGCCGGGTGGACGAGCACAGGATCCTTTTGGAGGCAGGGCTCACAGGACGTGGGTGTGAGCGAGGGATCGAGGGCAGCTCCTGGGAGGATGGTGGATGGATGTGGCGCAGCCTGGTGTGGGGAGGCAGGCCCAGTGCAGAAGGCAGAATTGGGGCCCAGTCCTCGGACCTCAGAGCTGTGCCCTCCCACTGTTCCCCCCTCCCCTGGCTCAGAGGAAGGGACTTCCCGGAGGGGATAGTGCTGGCCAGAGGCCAAGCTCACTTGGCTTCCAGACCCTGGCGGGGGGAGGGGGGGATGCGGGCAGGGAGCCCAGACTTGACCCCACAGATGGACAGGTTCTGGAGTGTGCTCACGGGTCCTCTTGTCCTGGGAGTCAGAGGCCCTGCTCTGCAGGATGGGATAGCTGAGCATAGTCTAAACTTCAGGGACCCTCGGACGTGTGTGTGTCCTGGCCTTTGTGGTGAATCAGGTCCTCCTTCCACACCTGCTGCTTCGGAGGGGGCCCCACGCTGGGGTGGATGGAAGCTGATGACAGTGTGCGTGATGGGCTGTGCGTGCCTGCTTCTCAGGCCCTCCAGGCGGAGGTCGGCTGTCCACCCAGCCGGGCTGGAGGCAGTGTTGGCCGGCTACTCACACAGCCAGGATGGTGGTAATGACCCTGCCCTTTGTGCAACCTCTCTTGGAATTTGACTTGGGAACCTCCTGGCCTCAGTTCTTCTCCTGTGAATAGGTATATGTTGCTAACCCTGAAAGGCGTGATGGCCTGGCTCCCCTCGAGCCCTGGCTCTAAGCAGGGAGAACTTGCTACGTGACCAAAATAATTATGGGATCCAAGAGCAACAGACACACGGTCCTGGGCACAGCCAGGCTGCTTTCCCACCTCGGCTCCCACAGTCGCCATGTCTTCCCCAGCACAAGGGCTTTGCTGGCGGATCCTTTGCTGATCCTTGGTGCCTCAGCTGGTAAAGAATCCGCCTGCAATGCAGGAGACCTGGGTTCGATCCCTGGGTCAGGAAGATCCCTTGGAGAAGGGAATGGAACCCACTCCAGTATTCTTTCTTGGAGAATTCCATGGACAGAGGAGCCTGGTGGGCCGTAGTCTGTGGGATCACAGAGTTGGGTATGACTGAGCGACTAACACTTTCACTTTGCTTCACAGTTGAAGCAGTGCTGCTTTCTGCTTTAATTCCTGCGGCTTTGATGGTCGGCGAGGATGAATGAAATCCTCAAGTTTGGTTACCTTGTATGTCTCCCCTACCTGTTGAAGTCCTTTGCCCGTTCATCTCCCGGGGTCTTTTATATTGGGATAAGCCCTTTATCTACTTTAGATATCGACTTTCTGTCGTGGTTGATGCAGGCCTTTTCCCCAGGCCGTAGTTCCCTTTCCCTTTTCGTTAACGTTAGTTTTTGTTGCACAAAAGCCCTTTTATCTGTAGCCCAGCCTGTGGGTGGTTCTCTGCCTCCCCTCAGAGCCGGCTGGTGGTCTGGGGACGTGTGCCTTCATTGAGGGCCTGTGTGAGGATAGGCGCTCTGCATCTGTGTGTCATTTAATCTGCACGGTGGCCCCGGGGGCAGGCAGGGAACGGGGCCGGGGGCCCTGCGGCTGAGAGTCCGGGGCAGAGGAGAGCATCGTGCCGCTGGGGCTCCCCTGTGCAGGGGTCCCCGGAGCGCTGCAGGCGCGCCAGCGTGTGGATTCCTGTCCGACTCTGAGCTTGGCTGCTGTTGTCATTATGCTCACTTTGTGGATGGGGAAACTGAGGCACTGACTGTCGCAGCTCACGAGTGGTAGAGCCACAGCTGAAGCCAGGACGTTCTCTCCTGCCTGGGCAGGGAGGAGCTTCCTGCGCCCCTCCGAAGGCTGGCCATCTTTGGGACACTTGGGGCTTTCCTAGCGCTGAGGCTCAGCCTACGGGATGCAGAAACTGAGGCACGGAGAGGGTGAGCGAGGGGGTGTCTCAGGTCATTTCGTATAGCGGCTGTGGGCACTTGCTGTGAAACCCCCAGCACTGGGGGGAGCGCCTGGCACATAGCTGGCGCTTCAGTATCTGTGAACTTGGTGCCCGGAGCCCTGGCCACATGTCCCTCATTCCTGAGGACGCTGCTGTCCTTGGCAGACGTTTGAGGGCTCGTCGCTGAAGGAAGCCCACTTTTGTTGTTGGCACAGCTCTGATGCCCCTGGCTTTGGGTTTCTGTGCAGGTGGGACCTTGCTGGGGCCTTGGGCTCCTGGGATGTCGGGTGGTGAGCCCTCGCTGTGGCAGTGGGGAGGGGCGGCCGGCCGCAGTGCCCGGGCACCGGGGAAGGCCGCCTCGCTGGGCCCAGCACACCCTGGCGACCGTTCACAGCCTGCGCTGCCGTCTTTCAGCATGTGCCCTGTGGACAGCATATCCCAGGCACTCATTTGTTCAGTTCATTCAGCTGATAATTTACTTATGGTCTGCACAGGGCCGGGCACTGGCTGGGCTCTGGAACCCTGGGAAGCAGACAGACACAGCACCCCCAAGCCCAGGGTCATGCATGTCATACACGTGTGCCACACATGGTGAGCAGGCGGGAAGCCTGCCCAGGGAGGTGGGAGATGCCACGCAGTGTGCACACGGAACTGGAGGCTGGCATTGAGATCTGGATGTGGATTGCAGTTCACTAGGAAAGGAGGGGCTGGGGGAGCAGGGGCGAGTGTCCTTAGGGGAGTGGTCTTGGCCTGTCTGGGGGTCCAGCAGGAAGGACCAGTGAAGACTGAGGGTCTGAGGGGCAGATTGTGGTGGGCTGTCTTGGTGTGGGGGTTGGAGGGAGGGTGTTTTGCTCTGCTGTAAGTAGAGAGGGAGTATGGCCTAGTTACTGTGGAGGTGGGTGAGGCAGGGAATCAGGAGAGGCTGCTGCCATGAGGCTGGAGAGACTGTGGCCTGGGTATGCTGGCCCTGGCGGTGAAGAGGAACTCTTGCTGTTCACTGGCTCAGTCATGTCCGACTCTTTGTAACATGATGGACTGCAGCATGCCAGGCCTCCCTGCCCTTCACAATCTCCTGGAGTTTGTTCAAACTCACGTCCATTGAGTCAGTGATACCATCCAACCATCTCATCCTCCGTCGTCCCCTTCTTCTCTTGCCTTCAATCTTCNCAGTATCTGTGAACTTGGTGCCCGGAGCCCTGGCCACATGTCCCTCATTCCTGAGGACGCTGCTGTCCTTGGCAGACGTTTGAGGGCTCGTCGCTGAAGGAAGCCCACTTTTGTTGTTGGCACAGCTCTGATGCCCCTGGCTTTGGGTTTCTGTGCAGGTGGGACCTTGCTGGGGCCTTGGGCTCCTGGGATGTCGGGTGGTGAGCCCTCGCTGTGGCAGTGGGGAGGGGCGGCCGGCCGCAGTGCCCGGGCACCGGGGAAGGCCGCCTCGCTGGGCCCAGCACACCCTGGCGACCGTTCACAGCCTGCGCTGCCGTCTTTCAGCATGTGCCCTGTGGACAGCATATCCCAGGCACTCATTTGTTCAGTTCATTCAGCTGATAATTTACTTATGGTCTGCACAGGGCCGGGCACTGGCTGGGCTCTGGAACCCTGGGAAGCAGACAGACACAGCACCCCCAAGCCCAGGGTCATGCATGTCATACACGTGTGCCACACATGGTGAGCAGGCGGGAAGCCTGCCCAGGGAGGTGGGAGATGCCACGCAGTGTGCACACGGAACTGGAGGCTGGCATTGAGATCTGGATGTGGATTGCAGTTCACTAGGAAAGGAGGGGCTGGGGGAGCAGGGGCGAGTGTCCTTAGGGGAGTGGTCTTGGCCTGTCTGGGGGTCCAGCAGGAAGGACCAGTGAAGACTGAGGGTCTGAGGGGCAGATTGTGGTGGGCTGTCTTGGTGTGGGGGTTGGAGGGAGGGTGTTTTGCTCTGCTGTAAGTAGAGAGGGAGTATGGCCTAGTTACTGTGGAGGTGGGTGAGGCAGGGAATCAGGAGAGGCTGCTGCCATGAGGCTGGAGAGACTGTGGCCTGGGTATGCTGGCCCTGGCGGTGAAGAGGAACTCTTGCTGTTCACTGGCTCAGTCATGTCCGACTCTTTGTAACATGATGGACTGCAGCATGCCAGGCCTCCCTGCCCTTCACAATCTCCTGGAGTTTGTTCAAACTCACGTCCATTGAGTCAGTGATACCATCCAACCATCTCATCCTCCGTCGTCCCCTTCTTCTCTTGCCTTCAATCTTCCCCAGCATCAGGATCTTTTCCAATGAGTCAGCTCTTCACATCAGGTGGCCAAAGTATTGGAGTTTCAGCTTCATCATCAGTCTTTCCAATGAATATTCAGGGTTGATTTCCTTTAGGACTGACTAGTTTGATCTCCTTGCAATTCAAGGGACTCTCAAGCATTTTCTCTAGCATGATACAAAAGCCTCAGTTCTTTGGCATTCCACCTTCTTTGTGGTCTAACTCTCACATCCATACATGACTACTGGAAAAAGCATAGCTTTGACTATACGGACCTTTGTCGATAAAGTGGAAGAGGAATGGCCAGATGCAATATGGAGCGATAGAGCAGCGAGGATCTTGAGGGTCCTGTTAGGTGGTCCCCATGGTGATCAGAGGAGGGTACTGCCCACCGGGCAGAACCACATTCCCATCCAGGCTGGCAGCACCCTCCCAGGGTCAGGGAGGAGCAGAGCCACAGCTCCCGGGCCCTCTCGTCTCTACCTCTTCCCTACTCTGCCTGCAGACCCAGGTCGACACTTACTAGAATCATCTTTGCTGAGGTGCAGGCCTGAGAAGGTCTTTGTATATTTGGACTTTTTTATTTTTTAAGGCTTCTATCTAGATTTCTCCGAACTCACTTTTGGGACAAGTGAAAAATGCTGTCTGTGGATTCCTGGCTGAGGAGAAATGCTAACTCGGTGTGGGGGTTTCTTTGCCCAAATGCCTCAATGGGGTGTGTCAAGGGGCCAGATAACCCTTTTTATCCTCAGTGATTTGGCAGTTCATGGGCCAGTAGCAAGGCCAGCCAGGTGTATGGGGACAAGTAGGCTTTGGCAGGTGATGGAGTTGGAAGAACAAGGAGCTGGAGCACCAGGCCAGTCTGCTGATGTCCCACAGGATGAGGGACCAAGGGCTGCTGTGGGATCCCCAGAGCCTCCAGGCACAGACCTCCAGGGGCCCGTGGGGAGTGGTCTCTAGGGGTCTCAAGTTGGCTGAAGTTCAGTACAGATCGGGTCCTGAGCTGAGGGCTCTGGTTAGGGACAGGGGCATGCTCATTCCCACCCACCAACCTGTAGAGCCTCAGTTGTGGGCAGCCACAGGCTGGAGTGTGAGCACCATGGGCCCCGTGACCAGGCTCAGGAGGGGCGGGCTGGGTGGGCAGTGACACGGACCCCAGACAGGAGAGGCCCCAAGGATGGGGCTTCACCGCCCTGCCACCTTGCGCAGAGCATGTCTGGAGAGCGTGTGTTTCTGCTGGGGTCCCCCATGCCAGCATTGCTAGGGTGCAGGCCAGTGTGGAGTCAGTCGCAGGAGGGCCTCGGGTTTCTCAGGAGTAGCCGGAAATTGCGATTTTATGTAAAAGATTTTCATTTCAAAATGTTGGCAAGCTGATTCAAAATTTTCAAAAGCTGCGTGTGAAGCACGCGGCGCCCTGGCAGCAGCAGTGGAGGCTCAAGGGTCCTAGGATGGCTTCAGTGCCGGGGACCCCAGCCCCTGGGAATCTGGCAGCAGCCGGGCCAAGCTCTCCATGCGGCTGGCGATGCTGCGGAGCTGAAACACACTGAAGAGGAGTTTTATTTCCCTTTCAAGAATATCGCGAGAGACCTTCCAGCAGTTCCGTTTCTGTGAGATCTGCTGTCATCGTGGTTGTGTTTTTCTTGGAGGCCAGTGGCGAAGCCCATCTGCAGAGCATTAGCGGGGCAGTCGTGAGGCTGGGAAGGCTCCATCCAGACCTCCAGACGGAGCCTGGGGTGGGGGGTGGGGAGGGAAGGGCGTTTGGTCGGGATCAGTCTGCAGACCCCTGGAGATGGGCCCCTGCCCCAGCGCTGGGGCCACCGCCCGCACCGGCCAGGCCTGAGGGCTGAGGGGTGGGCCTCCGCTCTGTGCAGCTGCGCCCTGAGTCCCAGCAGCCTGTGCTCTGCTTTGCCAGCGTGCTCATCCTTCCCACGGTCCCTGCAGCAAAGACCAGCTGAAGGTGCAGTAGGACTCTGGTCAAGTGGCTGAGCTCCTCGGTTCTGGGCTGCGTCCCAGAAGCTACTTACATTCTTGGCAAGCGCACCAGTAGGACAAACAGGGCCTGTCCTTGTCCTGGGACCTTGGCCTGAAAAGGACGCCACGTCTTCACACACTGAGGAGAGGTCCCACCTGGGGCGGTCTCAGAAAACTCAGTTTGGGCCCTTGGACAGAACTGGCAGCGGCCAGGGCCCCAGTGCCCCCTTCTCTGTGTCCTTCAGTTCCTGGAACATGTGGGTGCCCCCCAAGGGCTGCGGTGGCCCAGAGAGGGTGAGGGAGCCGAGAGGCTCAGTCTCAGTTTCCCCATTTACAAATTCAGGGGTGTTGGACAAGCATCTTGTAGCTTACAGGCTGTACCCCTCTCCTCTCATGCTTTGTTGGATTTGCACTATGTTTTCAAACACTGAAAGTGAACTCTTAAAAGTCAAGAAGTTTCACACTCAAATCTTAATTTTCAGTTTCTCAGAAAGATCAGAAGGCCCAGTGCCCGGGGCCTGTTCCCGAGACAGTGCTTGCAGGCGTGTGCCAGACCTCTTCTACCCTGCGGTTTCCCGTCTGGCCCCCTGACTCCCTTTGGCCCTGCCTGCTCTGGTTGGTGATGGAGAGAGACTCTGGTAGGAAGACGGCCTCTGGTGGGTAGTTATACACTCACAAGCTGTCTCTCTCTCTCTCTCACACACACATATATACACAGATGTGTCCATGTGAACACACGTGTGATGCACACACGTACACGTGCATACGCGTGCACAACACAGACTCGTTTACATCTTCCTGGAATGAACCTTAGGACCCAGAGGGGTTTCCCAAGTCCTCTTCCCTTGGGCAGCCAAGGCCCGCATGAGGGGCACCTGTGCTCCCTCCTGAAGGGGACCCGGGGCTGCAGTGCCCCGAGGCCAGAACAAGACCCTCCAGGCCTTCTGCAGGAAGGACAGCCTCAGAGCGCAGTCACGCTGGGTGGGCACAGGCCGCACAGTGGGAGACACTGGTGAGGGGGAGTGATGGAGAGCTCATGGGGTGGCTTGCCAAAGCTCACGTGTGGGGATGTAAGCCACCCCCGGGCCTGCCAGACTGGCCTGGCAGTTTCTGTGCAAAGGGCCTTGGTGGGGCAGGTAGCCGGGTAGGTGGAGGGTGAATGTGCCCACGTGTTGCCGGCCCTGGCAGCCTGGCCCCGCGCCGGCTTCTGCAGAGTCACCTGCTCCCTTTGGACGCTGGTAGCAGGAGACAGGGAGACCGGCCTTGTGTCGTTCGTGTCTCTGTCATGTGTGGCTCCAGCGGCAGCTGAGGGCCAATTCCAAGGGAACACAGCAGCTTTCCAGCATGCTGAGAGCAGGCAGAATGAGTCCAGGGCCTACTGTCTTGGGAGCTGCCTCAGGGGCTTGCTGACCTGCTCCGCGTTAGGACCTGGTGGGCTCTCAGGAGACGAAACAGTAGTAGGGGGACTCCACGGCTGAATGGTGGGAAGGGTCTGACTCGCTGATGGGTGGGTGGATGGAAGGAAGGTGGATCTAAATCCAGCCCACTCAGGCCCAGAGGCCACATCAGCTGCCCCAGCCCTGTCCCCTGTCCCCGCCCCCCCCAGCTTCAGACCCACACCCCAGACGCCCTCCTGGAGGTTTCACCAGGTGGCTATGATGCCTTAGTCTTGAGTGAGACACCCTCAGACCCAAAACCAAGCCTCAGCTCTGAGCCACTGAGCAGTCTCTGCTCCCTCCTTGGGGTCTGGTGTTGACTTGCCTCGTTGCTTTGAGTTACTGTGGATTCCAGATGCAGGGACAGAGAGCCCTGCAGGCCTGGCCTAAACTGAGTGCACACTCGTGGAGTTCAAGTTCGAATCTCCCCTGCCTGATGGGCGGGCACCTTCTTCAGTCCTGCTTCCGTGGCTGCCTTGGCATTGCTGATCTCTGAAGGAAATGTCCTGGGTTATAATCTTCAGCCTCTCCCTCACCATCTGGAGCTGATCTGTGAACAAGCCTAACCAGTTCTACCCCCAAAATGCCTAGAAATCACACTGCCATCCTTCCTGTCCCTGACTTTGTTGCCTCAGTTGGGCACAGAGAATTCACTTTCTAGTGTCAGAGTCCATTTACTCATTTGTTCACTCACTTGCTCACTCACCCGTTCATTCACTCATTCACTCACTCATTAATTCATTTAGTCACTCATTAGTTTATTCACTCACTCATCTATCCATTTATCCCTCCGTCCATCCATTCAACAAGTGTTTTCCAGCACCCCTGTGCCAGCCCTGTGCTGGGCATTGCACATGCACAGTCTGGCCTTTGCTGCTGAGGCATCCTGGGTGAAGGGAGAGGCAGATAAGGGGATGAACCATTCCAAGGGCTGCCAGCACACTGTAGAGGCCCAGGGCATGAGCAGCTGATGTTGCCCTGGTGGGGTGGGCTCCAGGAAGCTCGTCAGAGTGTGGTTGCCGGGCTCTAAGGCCAAGTGGCCATGCTCAGGGTCCAGGGACAAGGAAGGACAGGGAGTGCTAGCTCAAAGCACAGACTCTGAGGTCTTGCTCCCTGGTTTGAATCCTGGCTTCTCCCTCCACCTCTGTGCCTCTGTTTCCTCATCAGAAAAATGGAGGTAGGGGATTTCCAGCAGGTAGGGTTGTTGGGAGGATTCAGTTCAGTTCAGTCGCTCAGTCGTGTCTGACTCTTTGCGACCCCATGAATTGCAGCACGCCAG
>SJYV01003117.1:5798-21664 GCA_006410875.1 Neotragus pygmaeus | reverse complement strand
TTTTGAAAGTGCCAAGGCTGACAGTACCACTTTCCGATAAAAGCTGAGGCCACGGCGGGCACCTGTGGCTCAATAAATACACCTTTGGGGGTTGGTGATGCAGTATTAACAAACTGCCTGATAATGGGTCAGGAGAAAAACCAGCAAACAGTATGGGACTTGTGAAAACATTTTGTAGAACAAAAAAAAGGGCGTTTGTATCCAGCAGTCACAGAATAAAAGCACACTTTTGAAAACAGTCTACTGTAGAATTCAGGGGAAAAAAAGAACCACCTCAGAGTAGTAGTGCCTTTAATGAGAATACATGAGCCGTATGAAAGAGGCACATGCATCAAGTAAAATTAATGCAGTTAAATCTGGATACCTTTTGGGAAAGTACTGAACGTCAAGAATAAAACGGACATCCAATAAGTTTGTAGGCAGAATGAAACTGGAAAAGAATAGGAGAAATAATGGAGTTTTGAAGGACAAAGGCTGTGACCAATTTTATACATAACCAAGGAGCTTCTCACCTCCAAAATCAACAGAAAAACATTTTATTAGTAAGAGTTCACATAATGTATACTGATTGTTTCTGCTCTGGAAAAAAATTATATCAATTCAGAGATGAAGAAGAAGACACCCAGAACGTAGGGAAACCATCATAGTAAAGGATGAGCCGAGAACAGTGGAATCCAACAAAATAAAAGTGGAACCGACTGATTGTCACCCCTCTGGTTGGGAGGTGCAATGCTGATCTCGCCGCAGAAGGTGTCTAGAATAGAAAACACAAGTTCAATAACAACAGATAATCTGAATCCTCAGGTCACATCAGTAAATTTCACGAAGCTTGGATCGGGATGGGGGAGCACAGCGGCCAACACTCTACCATGAGAAGATGAGACGCGAAGGTTGTGCGCGAGATGAGGGATGTAGGTTAGAACACTCTTTAGATGCAGTAAACAGACATCAACAAAATTAACAAGAAGATACATTCTCATAAAAATCTGGAGAAGATAAAAGCAAAACTTGAGATATTGCCAAAGGAATAGAGGTAGAAGCAGAGCAAAATGTCCAAAATAAGACAGAGTATGTAACTGGAGTGATAGATAGTGATGGGGTAAGCTTTTCTAATAAGGAAGGTATTGATGAGCTGACGTAAATGAGTATATGCTATTTATAAAAGACAACTGAAAGTTACACAAAAGTTATATATGAAAACATTTTATCACTTGTGTTCAAAATAAAGAAAATGTAATACTGTCATATAAATTAACATCACAAGTCAATGAATTGGACAAAGGAATATTACACAAAAGTTATATATAGAAAACACATTTTATCACTTGTATTCAGAATATAAGAAAATGTAACACTGTCATAGAAATTAACATCAACACAAGTCAATGAACTGGACAAAGGAATATATTTTTGCTTGAGAAAGACACGAGTCCTTATGAAAAGGTATAAGGAGTACATGAAAAAATTGACATAGTCATGGGGTGCTTTGATAAATTTTTCTCCATTCTTGACTGCTAAGGGGGGCAAAACCTCAACAAAAAGGAGATCTAAATAGTTTATAAAACGGCCATATTTCTGCTTCCCACTCTTTAAATGTGACATATTAAATTTTTACTGCAGTGGGGCAGTTACAGAACTCAGTAAACCGATAAATTTCTGAAACTCAACAGGACATATTTTTACCACGATGCTTATTAGTAAAACTAGAAATTAAATGTCAATCAAAATTGCTACATTCACCAAAAACTTAAAAAAAAAAAAAACCATTAAAAAAAAAAAAGAGGACGTCAAGGCAAGACACAGAATGGGAAAATAAAGGATTCACAAATATTTCCAAGAACTCATACCTAAAATATAAGAAATGCTACAGCTCAAGAAGACGACAAACAGCCCAGTTAGAAACAGGCAGAATGTCTGGACGCCTCAGGAAAGAGCAAGAAGCACATAGAGACGGTCAGTGCTGTCACCCTCCAGGGAAAGGCGGGCTACACCAGAGGGCTGCCCTGCTCCTGGGAGGGCTGAGCCTCGTGGAGACCAGCCGCGGGACGGCGCGGCCAGGGTGAGGGCGTGCCCAGGCGTGCTCAGGGTGCCCGGGTGTGCCCGGGTGTGCTCAGGCGTNCTCCTGGACGTGCGTCTCTTCCCAGCTCCCTGCTGTGATCAGAGGCCAGGCCCGGAGGAGGCCTATCTGCTCAGATGTGCAGTGGAGCTCACAGGGAACTCTTTGATCAGCTTAACATTTAAAGGAATACAGAGAATATTGAAGGAGGGGGCCCCTGGCAAGAAGTTTTGAGTATACCCTGAAGAAGCCTAAAGAGGGGGTTTTTGAAAGTGCCAAGGCTGACAGTACCACTTTCCGATAAAAGCTGAGGCCACGGCGGGCACCTGTGGCTCAATAAATACACCTTTGGGGGTTGGTGATGCAGTATTAACAAACTGCCTGATAATGGGTCAGGAGAAAAACCAGCAAACAGTATGGGACTTGTGAAAACATTTTGTAGAACAAAAAAAAGGGCGTTTGTATCCAGCAGTCACAGAATAAAAGCACACTTTTGAAAACAGTCTACTGTAGAATTCAGGGGAAAAAAAGAACCACCTCAGAGTAGTAGTGCCTTTAATGAGAATACATGAGCCGTATGAAAGAGGCACATGCATCAAGTAAAATTAATGCAGTTAAATCTGGATTCCTTTTGGGAAAGTACTGAACGTCAAGAATAAAACGGACATCCAATAAGTTTGTAGGCAGAATGAAACTGGAAAAGAATAGGAGAAATAATGGAGTTTTGAAGGACAAAGGCTGTGACCAATTTTATACATAACCAAGGAGCTTCTCACCTCCAAAATCAACAGAAAAACATTTTATTAGTAAGAGTTCACATAATGTATACTGATTGTTTCTGCTCTGGAAAAAAATTATATCAATTCAGAGATGAAGAAGAAGACACCCAGAACGTAGGGAAACCATCATAGTAAAGGATGAGCCGAGAACAGTGGAATCCAACAAAATAAAAGTGGAACCGACTGATTGTCACCCCTCTGGTTGGGAGGTGCAATGCTGATCTCGCTGCAGAAGGTGTCTAGAATAGAAAACACAAGTTCAATAACAACAGATAATCTGAATCCTCAGGTCACATCAGTAAATTTCACGAAGCTTGGATCGGGATGGGGGAGCACAGCGGCCAACACTCTACCATGAGAAGATGAGACGCGAAGGTTGTGCGCGAGATGAGGGATGTAGGTTAGAACACTCTTTAGATGCAGTAAACAGACATCAACAAAATTAACAAGAAGATACATTCTCATAAAAATCTGGAGAAGATAAAAGCAAAACTTGAGATGTTGCCAAAGGAATAGAGGTAGAAGCAGAGCAAAATGTCCAAAATAAGACAGAGTATGTAACTGGAGTGATAGATAGTGATAGGGTAAGCTTTTCTAATAAGGAAGGTATTGATGAGCTGACGTAAATGAGTATATGCTATTTATAAAAGACAACTGAAAGTTACACAAAAGTTATATATGAAAACATTTTATCACTTGTGTTCAAAATAAAGAAAATGTAATACTGTCATATAAATTAACATCACAAGTCAATGAATTGGACAAAGGAATATTACACAAAAGTTATATATAGAAAACACATTTTATCACTTGTATTCAGAATATAAGAAAATGTAACACTGTCATAGAAATTAACATCAACACAAGTCAATGAACTGGACAAAGGAATATATTTTTGCTTGAGAAAGACACGAGTCCTTATGAAAAGGTATAAGGAGTACATGAAAAAATTGACATAGTCATGGGGTGCTTTGATAAATTTTTCTCCATTCTTGACTGCTAAGGGGGGCAAAACCTCAACAAAAAGGAGATCTAAATAGTTTATAAAACGGCCATATTTCTGCTCCCCACTCTTTAAATGTGACATATTAAATTTTTACTGCAGTGGGGCAGTTACAGAACTCAGTAAACCGATAAATTTCTGAAACTCAACAGGACATATTTTTACCACGATGCTTATTAGTAAAACTAGAAATTAAATGTCAATCAAAATTGCTACATTCACCAAAAACTTAAAAAAAAAAAAAACCATTAAAAAAAAAAAAGAGGACGTCAAGGCAAGACACAGAATGGGAAAATAAAGGATTCACAAATATTTCCAAGAACTCATACCTAAAATATAAGAAATGCTGCAGCTCAAGAAGAAGACAAACAGCCCAGTTAGAAGCAGGCAGAATGTCTGGACGCCTCAGGAAAGAGCAAGAAGCACATAGAGACGGTCAGTGCTGTCACCCTCCAGGGAAAGGCGGGCTACACCAGAGGGCTGCCCTGCTCCTGGGAGGGCTGAGCCTCGTGGAGACCAGCCGCGGGACGGCGCGGCCAGGGTGAGGGCGTGCCCAGGCGTGCTCAGGGTGCCCGGGTGTGCCCGGGTGTGCTCAGGCGTGCCCAGGTGTGCTCAGGCGTGCTCAGGGTGTGCTCAGGCGTGCCCAGGCGTGCCCAGGCGTGCTCAGGCGTGCCCAGGCGTGCTCAGGTGTGCCCAGGCGTGCTCAGGCGTGCCCAGGCGTGCTCAGGGTGTGCTCAGGCGTGCCCAGGTGTGCCCAGGTGTGCCTAGGCGTGCTCAGGTGTGCTCAGGCGTGGTGCTTCCACGCTGCCGGCAAAAGGCTCAACCGCACAACCGGCTGCCAGCCACTGCCTTCCTGTGGGTGTAACCAGGGGAATCGAAGTCGCACCCAGACAGAGACTTGTACACAAAAGTTGTCAGCAACTCTACTCAAAAAAGCCCAGATCTTGAACAACCCGAATATTCCTCAAAAGTTGAAAGGACAGTCGAGACGCAGTGTATGCAATGGAGCGTGACGGGAATAGCAGGGAATAAGCCGCTGACGCCTGCGGCGGAGGCTGCATCTCGAGCGCCCGCCGGGGGAGAAGCTGTGGACAGAAGGGCCTGAGGGCGCCCCGGGTGATGCCAGCTGGCTTGTTTCGGCAGAGCACCCACCTGGTTTGTTTCAGAGCAGAAGCCTCTTCTTCTGTGGGTGGGCTCCGGCTTCAGTCAGGTCTCCGTCCTTTGCTGCGCTGGGTCCGTTGTGCTGGACGTCTCAGGAGCGGATCTAGACTTGGTGGTGATTTAAACCCCTCCACCCAGTAACTCCAGGCACTCACGGGACATTCTCCAGGGTAGACCGTATCCTTGACCATGAAACAGTTCTCAGTAAATCTTAAAAGGACTCAGAAGATCTTAAAATCATACAAAATGTGTTCCTTGACCCCGATGACGATAAATTAGAAACAAACAATAACAATAAATCTGAGAGAATACTGCATGTTTGGAAATTAAATAAGACACTTATGAGTAACTCATGGAGTAAAGGAGATATTACTTAAAATTAGAAATTATTTTGAACTGAATTAAAGTGAAAACATGGCATATCAAGTTTACAGAATGCGGCTAACAGAGTACTTCGAGAAAAGCTTGTAACATCTATCTCCAAGAGGAACATTCTTAAATCAGTGACCTAGTTTCCGTCTTAAGAAACCAGACCAAGGAAAGCAGGCTTCTACTCAGGGAAGCAGAATAAAGGAAATCATAGATATTTACATATGTATGTAGTATATATATTTATTTATGGAAAGCAAAGAAGTGGAAAACATTAAAATAGAGAAAGTCAATGAAGCCAAAAGTTGGTTCTTTGAAAAGATAGAACAAAACTGACAGACTTAGCTTGACTGCTGAGGGTAAAATACAAAAAGTGAGGAGAGACAAAGTACCCAAGCTAGGGGTGCGCAAGGGCCGGACACTGCTGCTGATCTTGTAGAAAATGAGATGATTATAAGGTGATACTTTAAAAACTTGGCGCCAACAAGCAACAAAAACTCAGGTGAGATGGACGGATTCCCGGGAAGACGCAGGTTACCAAGACTGGCCACAGAAGAGATGGAAAGTCCAAATCGTGTGCTGTGACGGATACGGATATTTAATTAGCAGTTAAAAATCTTTTCGCAAGGAAAAGCCCGGGACCAGATGGCTCCCCTGATGCCATGTGCACTGGGTACTCAGTTGTGTTCAGCTCTTGCAGCCCAGGGAACTGTAACTGGCCAGGCTCCTCTGTGCATGGGATCTTCCAGGCAGGAGCGCTGTAACAAACACTGTGGGATCAAGGCAGTGTGGACGAAGAAGAACCCTGTTCCCGTCCCACCTCTAGGAGTCTGTTTTTCAAGACTCTGAGGTGTGCACCGTGTGTGTTCAAGGTTGTTTATTGTGATATTATTTATCAAGGGTTAAAAAAACTAGAAACTATATGTCAATATATATATAGTTGGACTATAAAGAAAGTTGAGTGCCGAAGAATTGATGCTTTTGAACTGTGGTGTTGGAGAAGACTCTTGAGAGTCCCTTGGACTGCAAGGAGAGCCAAGCCATCCATCCTAAAGGAAACCAGTCCTGAATATTCATTGAAAGGACTGATGCTGAAGCTGAAGCTCTAATACTTTGGCCACGGGATCCAAAGAACTGACTCATTGGAAAAGACCCTGATGCTGGGAAAGATTGAAGGCAGGAGGAGAAGGGGACGACAGACAAAGAGATGGTTGGATGGTGTCACTGACTCAATGGACATGAGTTTGAGTAAGTTCCAGGAGTTGGTGATGGACAGGAAGGCCTGGCATGCTGCAGTTCATGGAGTTGCAAAGAGTCAGACACAACTGATGTCAAAAAAGGCGGAGAGAATGTTTTAAAAAAAAAGCCTTGGAGAGAATGTGATCTCAGGAACCAGTAAATTAGAAATCCATCTTCCTCTTTCCTCTGCACAAACTGTCCCCTTTAAAATCAAACCATCTTGAAGATCCAGATGCTAAGCCCCTAGTTACTGTTTCCAAGTTAACTGGAGCAAACAAACAACTAGAAGGAAATTAAAAAAAAAAAGAAGAAGAAGACGGACCCTGCCCAGCCATCAAGTGATACTGCAGTGAGAGAAGACCAGCCGGGGCTGAGAGATGGCGTCTGCGCGGCGGATGCGGAAGCCGCCCACTGCCCTGCGCCAGCGTCACCTTCTGTCTTCCTTCTTCCTTCGCCAGTCCTCTGTCCCTCTATGTGATTCTCCCATTTCTGGACCTCCAGAGTCCGCGTGCTCCTACCGTGCAGATATTGCATCTCTGCGGACCAGTCACCCGATCCGACGGAGGGTCCTCTGTGGTGCATGCGGCTGGGTCTGCTTCCCCCGACACACCCTCACCCGTGTCCTGTCTTTGCCAGCGGTCCTCACTGACCTGTCCAGTGGCTCTGGATTCAGACTCAGTAAGCCGTGACCGTGACGACAGCAGGCGAGCAGGCAGTGCTGTCTGTTTCCTGTTGGAAGAAAGCTCTGCCGGTGCTGCAGTGGCAGAGACTTCTGCCAAGTGCAGCTGAGTTTCTGAAACACAGAAAGCGCCTTTGGGGTGAGTGTAACAATATGGAGCAGCCCCACTTATAAAGGAATCCGTATAGCCAGGCTCACTAGCAAATCGGACAGTTCTCACACTGCAAATTTTAACAGGCAGTAAATACAATATATCTGCCAAAACATGGTAAATTAGATCCCCTCCACTTCAGATTGTCAGTTGGTTAAAAAGTGTGGATGTGGCTCAAGTTCTCAAAGAAAGTCAATCAGCAGTCATTAGCTGGAGAATCCACGCTGCCGTTGGACGGTTCCACGGCCTGTATTGTCCTCCTCTGTTGCTGTTTTGCACTGCTCTTTTCTCACTGAAGTCTTTTGTGTAAATGCCAGGAGAGCTCAGGGCATCTTTTTCCACTTGGAAACTGCTGCACATAGAGGACAATGGGAATTTGAATTAAAAAAAGCTTTGAGTTTGTTTTTGAAAGCGAATTGCTGTTTGAAAAATGAGGCCCATGAGGGAAAATGGAACAGACTTTAACTTTTTTAAAAAGTTGCTTCACACGTTTTTTTTCCACTGTGAAGAACTTTTTATCTCATTTAAGACTGCTTAAATAACCTAATTTTTACTCCAGTGGTGAAATCCATTATATATGTTAGCTGTCAGCAATTAGTTGTGCAAAATATACATATTTTAATTGTGAAAATGTATTACTGTTAGAATTATTCCTGTATATGTGTATATAATTGTATTTTTTTAAAAAGAAATCAGGTTCTGTATTTACCTATTCTCTGTGAAACAAATAAATGACTGAAAAAGACAGCTATGTCTTTTGAAGTATTGGCAGCAATTCTAAGGTGAAACTTTTTCATCTTGTAAACCGATTGAATGAACGTCAGCTCACCACTTCCTCCTGGGGCTTCCACTCAACTACTTGACTTTTCTAGTTAATTTTGCCCCTCTTGAAAATACATTCTCATTAAGTGGCTGCTGCTGCTAAATATCTGGCTTTAAATTCTGTTCCTTTATCTTTGTAGCCATCAGCTACAGGTATTAGCTTTATACTTGGAAAACCCACGGTTTGCTGTGAAAACCCAATTCGGAAACCCTGCCTTTGACTAGTGAGGTTGCTTCTGGGTGCTGGTACGTTTGAAACCGATTAGCAACGTCTTACAGTCTAACAGATTTTGAGTTTAGCTCATCATCTCATAGTTGCTGTTGACTTCATGAAAAAATTCTCAAGTTACAAGGAAGGAGGAATGTCATCTGAATACATCTGTGCTTTTATAAGTGTAGATGGATGACGAAACAGACTGACCGAGACTCGACATATGGACCGTCCATCCTCCTGTCCTTTAAGGGCCCCGCTGGCTCATGTAATTAAATAAGGTCTTTTTAGACCAGCTTGAAGGTAGTAGAATATCCAATACAAATAGAAGCATTTTTTCTCAGTTACTTTCTGATGAGAATGGGCAAATCCGTCTCTGCTTTCAGCATTTAAAAAATTTTGTCTTCAAATGAGATGAGGTATCAGAGGTAAACTTCTCGAAGCATATTTAAGTATTCTAACAGAGCTTATTGTGTTAATCAATTCCAAATGTCAACATCCAAAGTCTATGGATAAGTGTTTGGTTTTGAGAAACAAAATTAAACAAAGAAATCAAACAAATAATTAAAAGAAACCTTAACTCTCATCCTTAAATGCTTAATAGAGTAGTAAGTGAAACTTTACTTACTACCAAGGAAGACCTGGATGAATTGGGCGATGGATCTCATGTATGGATTTGAACACTCAGTGTTATAAAGATGTCCTAAAATGTTTCCATGTTCTTTACTCCGTTCCTGTTGATTCTGCCTTGGTTTAGCCCCTTCTAATTCCACACTGGGTGTGCATGCTGAGTTGCTCAGTCCCTGTCCGATTCTTTGTGACCCAGACAGTAGCCCACCAGGCTCCTCTGTCCATGGAATTTCCCAGGCAAGAGTACTGGGGTGGGTTGCCATTTCTTCCTGCAGGGGACCTGCCCAACCCAGGGGTTGAATCTGTCTCACCTGTGTCCTGCGCTGTGGGTGGGTTCTTTACCAGCTAAGCCATTGGGAAAACCCGTAAAAATGCCAGTTCTCCCCAGATTAATCTACAGAATCAACACAATCCTAAAACTTAAAACATTAGCAGTGCTTTTTGCCGGGGTGGGGAAGGCGGGGGCCGGAGGGGTGCTAGNAAAAACAAAAACAAACCCGCAACAAAAAACTAAACCTAGAAATTGGCAAAGTGCCTGACATACAGTGTTCAAAAAAAAAAGTGGCTATTATATAAATCATAATAAGTTATGAAGTCCATGAGAGGCTTACCACTTGTTTTAAATGTAAAAAGACTTGTAGATAAGTGTCCCCTGAAAGAGAGAAAGGTTTTTTTGGTGACATTCATATACAACATATTACTTCCTCATATTTGTCTTAGCAAAACTTTCTTGTTTTTATTTTACTAAGAATCGTCTATGGCTATATATTAGTCAATTGCTACTGTTCCTAGCAAAAAAGAAGTCACATTTCTAATTAAGCAGAGCAGCTACTGAAATCAGCATAAATAATTTTGTCTTCAAGTATCTAGTGCCTAGTTTCATACATGATTATGCAAGTGTATCCATGCAACCCCTAATAAGTACTTATTCTATTTCTTTCTCATGAGATTAACATATTCCTAAAATGGTTCTACAGCAATTGCTTTGGGGGACTATAAAACAAAAGGTGATCTTCTCAGAGAAAGAGGCTCAAGTTTCCAGGGGCAAACAAGAAAAGCTGGCTACTAAGAAGAAACTGCATTTGCTACAGGAAATCAACGCTTCAGTGCTACAAGGTAGCGCAGCATTTGGGTTTTGTAACTGACAGGATAGGTGCTTGGGGAGAGCGCATGGGTGGGACACGTGATTAGTTCACCACATGGCAGGTCAAGGGGCCCTAAGGAACTTGGAGGGATAAAACCATCCAAACATCCAACATCAGCAGTGTATACATCTGCCTTCAGCACAACATTCAAACCATTACAAGTGGATGTAACTTGTCCTTCATAAAAAAAAGAAAAATGAAAGAACTCACGGAAAAAAAAAAAAANGAAGGGGCGAGGCACCAGGCATGCGTCCGCTGCTTCTCTCTGTCAAGGATGTTAGTTTCTACTGAGCCTTTAGTCAAGCACAGATAATTGTTTATCCGTCTTGCTGCCATTTGTGTCTGTTTTATCTGCCTATCTGTCTGTCTGTCCTTCTATCTATACATATCTGACAATATTTGAAGGACAATTTCTTATAGTTTATCTAAATATGTATTAAATATAGCAAAATTGTATATGTCTATAGATTGTATAATTGTCTACTAAATTATATGTCAGATTACTCAGAACCTAACAACACAAGAGAACTTGACTAGAGAAAGAACAGGAACTTTTTACAACCACCTCTGACAGAAACGCTAGGTCCTGGTCCAGTGTCCACTCCTAGTCTCTTACTAATACAGCAGAGCCCTGAGTTTATTTAGGGCAACATTAGACACAGTTCTAAATCAGCAGTCTCTCGCCTTGCAGATGGAGTGTGGCTTCTAACGCAGAGAACTTCTAACGCAGTGAATGAGATGGAAACAGCGTACTGTACTTTCTCCTGACAGGAGCTTGCAGGAAAGCCCCTTCAGAGGGTTTTCAGCAGCTGCTATGGACCCTTAACCCTTCTCCCCTCGCCTTCAGCCTTTGGGGCTGGGGTTCTGAATTGCAGAAACCACTCTGGGGCCATCACAGGAGGCTGAATTGCAGAGACCCGAGCCCTGACATCTTTGAACTGCCGATGCCACGGCCTGTTCCTGAACGTTTCGTGATCCGAGGGGAACAGAGCGCTGGTGTTGCTTAAGCTCTGGACGTGCAAATGTTCTCTTTTGTGGAGCTCAAGTAACGCTCAAGACACCAGTGTACACCCTTCTCCATCACCCGTGAACATTAGACATTCACAGAAACACACCCGAGCCCTTTCCTGCTCCTAATTTGATCACCAAGTTCTACACTAACCTTTCTTGGAAGCCATTTACCCGATGAAGGAGTGGGTTCTTTTTTCCTTACACTTGAAGTTAAATGGAATATGGAATGATGTATGATTAGGCAGAATCTTTTGTATCTATGGCAACTGAAAACCTTGTTTCTACACAAACTTCAAGTGTTCTACAAGACTTTCTATTTTGGTTAAATTGTGGAAAGAGAATGGAGTGGGGTCTTGCATTTTCGGTCAGTGTAAAATAACACATAACAATTTGAATTTTTCTTAATGTTTTGGTATAAGAAAGAGGTCTTTCATGTGCTTTAAATTGTTTTCTATTTTGATTATTTGAAGGAAGATATCCTATTTTTATAGATGTTGCATATAAAAAGCTCTTAATTACATTTAAAATATTTTAATAATTATTGTTATTTGTAATACTCAATCTGTGCTGAAGTAGAATAAGAACCAAAAATCAACTTCATATGAAGATTTGTCTTAAAAGCACTGAATAAACCAGGTCTTCTCTCCTTGATTTATCTTTCTTGCCTCCTTTCTGTTTTGCTTTTGTCTGCCCTCCATTCATCCTTGAGAATTTAATATGTATTTATTCTGCACACCATGGCAATTAGTTAATAACTAAGATACAACAGAATTTTAGGTCATAGTTTCTTTTATTTGGGCGCTCACTGTGTAGATGAGTAAAGGACGCTTGCAATTTGAATCACTCCTGCACTCTAGAGAAAAGCACCGTGTGCGGGGAAAAGGGAAGGTTTTGTTTTCTTGCTCCCAGAGCACGGTAAGGGGAAGGTGTTTCTGTCAGTTGTGGATCAGAGAGCAGACCCCTCGGCCAGGAGGGGAGGCTCGAGTCAGCCTTGGAGAGGGATGGCCGGGTGAGAGAAATGTGCAGGGTTTTCCGACGGAGAGGAGCAGAGTTGCCTCGTGAGTAGCCGCAGCCATCTGGGAGGTGCCAGGGGAGCCAGAGCGCAGGGGCGGCTCCCGAGGACCAAGTCACAGGCCTCTGGGCAGAGGGCTGATGCGAAGAGCGCTCTCTGAAGGAGAGAATGCCTCGAAACCCATGTCCTGAGTTAGGAAACAACGTGGGCTCCACCATGCCTGCCTTAGACATTCCTCAGCAAAGCTGACCACGGGCCCGAGGGCCTGTGTTGGTCATCTTAGAACTCTGATCGCTGAATCTGGAAGCTGCCGACCCATGTGTATGATTCAGTGGTTTCTAATATATTCACCAACCTAGACGGTATATTCAAAAGCAGAGACGTTACTTTGCCGACGAAGGTCCATCTAGTCAAGGCTATGGTGTTTCCTGTGATCATGTATGGATGTGAGAGTTGGACTGTGAAGAAGGCTGAGCGCCGAAGAATTGATGCTTTTGAACTGTGGTGTTGGAGAAGACTCTTGAGAGTCCCTTGGACTGCAAGGAGATCCAACCAGTCCATTCTGAAGGAGATCAGCCCTGGGATTTCTTTGGAAGGNCTGTGTGCCACAGTCAACCTTCACTGCATTTCGGGCTGTGTTCCCTGTGGTGTTGGAGAAGACTCTTGAGAGTCCCTTGGACTGCAAGGAGATCCAACCAGTCCATTCTGAAGGAGATCAGCCCTGGGATGTCTTTGGAAGGAATGATGCTGAAGCTGAAACTCCAGTACTTTGGCCACCTCATGCGAAGAGTTGTCTCTTTGGAAAAGACTCTGATGCTGGGAGGGATTGGGGGCAGGAGGAGAAGGGGACGACCATGGATGAGATGGCTGGATGGTGTCATGGACTCGATGGCCGTGAGTCTGAGTGAACTCTGGGAGATGGTGATGGACAGGGAGGCCTGGCGTGCTGCGATTCATGGGGTCGCAGAGAGTCGGACACGACTGAGCGACTGAACTGAACTGAACTGAACTGCAACCATCATCACTCCAGAAAAACCCCCGCCCCCAGCCCCCTGTCACCCCAGGCAGTCACTAGTCCTCTTTCTGTTTCTGTGGGTTTGACTCTTCTGAGAATTTAACGCGAATGGGTCAGTGCACCACGCGGCTTTCCTGCCTGTTCTCTCTCACCTTGGAGACTGTTTTCAAGACTCATCCGTGTTGCGATGTGTGCTAATACTTCATCCGAATAGTGTCTCACTGTATGGATATGCCACATTTTGTTCATTCATCAGTTGATGGACATCTGGGTTGTCTCCTTTTTGGCACTTACGCCATGAACATTTGAATACAAGTTTTTCGTATGGATTATGTTTTTCGTTTCTCACCTAGGCGTGGAATTCCTGGTTCTTATGGAATCCATGTGGGTTCACTGTATCATCTCTATGGTTAATCTTTTGAGGAACTGTGAAATTGTCTTCCATTGTGGTTGCACCATTTTATATCCCACCAGCACTTGTGGGGATCTGATTTCTCTGCATCTTCCCCAATCCTTGTTATCACCTGGCCTTTTGATTACAGCCGTCCCAGTGGGCGTGTGCAGGTTGCTCTTTTAATTTGAAACTTCCTGATGACGGTGCTGTTGAGCATCTTCTCATGTGCTTGCTGGCCATTGGTGTATCTTGTTTGGAGGCATGTCTTCCAGTCCCTTTGCCCAATATTCAATTGGGTTTAATTGCCCATTTATTATTGAGTTGTAAGATTTCTTTTTATATTCTAGATGCAAGTCCCTTTTCAGATAGATGGTTTGCAAATAGTTTCTCCCATTCAGCACACAGCAAGGCCTTAATAAAACCTTGTTCAGTAAGTATTTGGATGTTCAAAATTGTATTTCTATCACAATATTATTGTCACAATAAAGTTTAGTCAACTATATACCAATGATAAATTCCCTGATTTGAAACTTAAAACTTATCAAGAGAAGTGGACACATCTGTCACCATTTTATCATCTTTAAATTTAGCATTACGATCGGTGAGGTGTTGAAAATCCATCATTTTAATGAATGTGCAATTGACAAAAATATGCAATGCCATTTGTCACTTGAAAGTTTGATATTTGATTTTTAAACTCCACAGATGGAAAAGGTGGAAGCAGACCTGACTCGGTCCAAGTCTCTCCGTGAGAAGCAGTCCAAGGAGTTCCTGTGGCAGCTGGACGACGCCAAGCAGAGATACGAGCAGCAGGTGCGTCGGCCGGAGGCCCTGGGGTTGCCGTGCGCTCGTCTCCGCCACACGCCCCCCTCTAGCACAGCGTCTGCACGGCAAAAACACTTAGGGTAGACAAAGAGTGATTCCTTTTGTTAAATTAATGAATTATAACAAATAAAATAATTAGCACATAAATAAGTAGCGCAGATTATAAGAAAATGTTTAATGTCCCAATAAATAAACTGGCAAAGGAAAGAAAGATATAGAATAAGTAAATTGAGTAAATGACCATGTAGAAATATCTTCAGCCTTGGTGTTAATAAATGCAAATTAAAGTGATGTACCATCTAAAGTTGACAAAAGTTTTGTAAAATTGGCACTTTTATATACTGCTAGTGGCATTTTAAGTTAATGCAGCCAAAAAATTTTCTGTAGCACCTACTAAGAGTCATGAAAAATGTTTATATTTTCTGGCCCAATTATCCTTAATCTTGAAAATCAGACAGAAATATTCAAACAATGATGTTAATTATTTTTTAGATGGTTGATTCTTTTCTGCATGCTCTACTTTCCACCCTGTGATAGTCTTTTTAACATGACAGTCCCTTTTTTTAGGGTAAAAATAAATTTATATAAACTCCTTTGAAAGACTTAAGCTTCAAAGGCTTTTCTCAGAGTCATAGATTTGAAGCTGTACCAGATTTTTGTCTTTTATAGTCTTGGTCAAAAATATTTAGTAAGGAAAATTGATCATTTATTTAAAGGATTCATATTATTAATAGAATCAATACACTATTGCATCAATCTTGCTTATTTCATTTTCATGAAAAGGAAATTATATAGATGTTTGATGAGTGTATAATAGGAATTTTTGGAAAACCATTCAAAGATCTCTGAGGTCAGTGCAGATTTAGCCTGTTTCTCTTCTTCCTGTGTCGTGAGCTGATCATCAGCACCCTTGCTGAGAGTGAAGCTTCCAGACAGTCACTTATGAGGCAGGACTATGAGCTTGGAGGTGTTAGGAGAACATTTATTGACCTGATAATATACAAACTTTTAAAAAACCCCTTTTTAAGCTGAAAATTCTATCACCCAGAATGGTATTCCCCTGACCACTCCAAACTGCCGACGATTTAACGCTGGAAATGTATCATGAGGAAAGATAGGCACGGAGTTCTGTCCCCACGAACCAGCACCACCATGTTCTCCGAGGGGAAGCTGGACAGACTCCTCTCTGTGAGCGGGCGGCAGAGGAGGGCCGGGCAGGGGCGGAGGGAATGTCATGAACCCCCGTCCATGGTTCATCAGGCACTCTATCTATCCGATCTAGTCCCTTAAATCTATTTCTCACTTCCACTGTATAATCATAAGGGATTTGATTTAGGTCATACCTGAATGGTCCTGTGGTTTTC
>SJYV01003113.1:0-11657 GCA_006410875.1 Neotragus pygmaeus | reverse complement strand
GACTGCAAGGAGATCCAACCAGTTCATCCTAAAGGAAATCAGTCCTGAATATTCATTGGAAGGATTGATACTGTAACTGAAACTCCAGTACTTTGGCCACCTAATTGAGGAACTGACTCATTGGAAAAGGTCCTGATGCTGGGAGGGATTAGGGGCAGGAGGAGAAGGGGATGACGGAGGATGAGATGTTTGGATGGCATCACCGTCTGGATGGACATGAGTTTGAGCAAACTTCGGGAGTTGCTGATGGGATAGGGAAGCCTGGCATACTGCAGTCAATGGGGCTTCAAAGAGTCGGACACAATCGAGCAACGAACTGAACTGATATGTGTGTGTAACTAAATATTATAATCTCAGTTTAAATTGTTTCACATAATGTTACCATTACGCATGTGAATATGGCATAATTTACTTATATAAAAAAACCCAATTTTTTACTATCATGAATAATGCTAGGACAACCAGTTTTATACATAATTCTATATACAAATTTCTGGTTATTTCCTTGGGAAATATTCTTCTAAATTGGATTATTGCATCAAGAAATTTTAATATTTGAAAGTTTTGTATAATATACCATAAAATTGCTTAACAGAACGTTGCATCATGTTTCATTCCTGCATTTTTGGGTTCCCAGGCATGCTTGAGAAGGCCTAACTCTGCCCGTTCTATTGGACCAAGACTTTATTTATTCATTCCTTTCACAATACATATAACTAAAGCTAGTCCTGTTGTCGGTTATCTTCTGAGATTTCCTTCTCACATGATAGTTCTTAATTTTGCTCTCTCAAGTCTTGATTTTTCCTTAATATTAAATTTCATAGTTTGAACCACTCTCATCTCCAAATAAATATTCCAGAGTCCTGCTTTTATCGGTTGCCTTTGTGAGGGATCGTCCACCATAGACTTCAGGACAGTCCTCTGTTCCCATGAGACTAGTCACTGATCTGATGTTTTTATTACACTGTCACTACAGACTCCTTGGCAGGGTTGACCATTCTAAAGGGAATGGCTGAAAGTTTTTTGGTTTTGTTTTTTTAACAGGGCTTGAGAGAATAAATGCATAAAGCAACTGTTCCTGCACATTCAAGTATGCCAGTGTTTTGTGTGAGACTCTGAGCCAGATCTCCAACCAGAGGCAATCAGTTCTGCTTAAGTCAGAATACTGTCTAATTTTTCAGTCTGACCCAGAAACAAAAGCCTGACCTCATCATGAGAACTTATTTTCCAGTCAATGATTAATTTCTATCCCAATGCTTTTGACTTTCTTTATTTAAGCATATTTTCAGGAACTTGATAGGTAACTATGGCAATGGACACCTAGAAGGGAGAAAGATCTTTGTTATTAATTTCTACATGCAGAGATGTGTCAGGTGTTTAGTTGTGTTATTATGCAAATCTCCAAACATGGCAGTGGGCAACCTGCTGGGAATGTTCTTGCCCAGAACAAAATGACTTTTAAAGAGTTGTACTTTGAGGTTAAATGTTTTTGTTAAAACTTAAAAGCATTGCATTCCTTGGAAATAAGCAGCAAATGTGTTTTACCTACTGTTAAGAAAATGACAATTTTTTATTGATTAGAAAGGAAACATTAATGCATGTTCAGAGGTTGCTTTAAAAGTAGGAACTACCTTTTAAAACTTTGTTTTGTTTTTCACTTCTCAGAGGGGTAGTGATTTCTAAAATACTCATAAATTTCTGTGAATGTTGTTATCAAATTTACTTCTTCTGTAGAAAAATGTTATCAAGGAACAAGTTTTTGAATGACTAAACCAAGAGAACCCTTCAACCAAACCTTTGAAATTTATTCTAATTGCAACAGATCTCCAAGAATGATGGAACAGGATTTAAATGATGTGAATGATGGAACAAAGAATCATAAGTTTAGGACTTACAAATGGGACAGATGACGTTGAGTCTATATTCAAGACAATTCCCTAACTTCTATTTTAAAATAGAAGAGAAATGAGCACATTCTTGTACCTGGGCTTGTAGACCACAAGACCCAGTCAACATTCCAAATGGGAGATTTCAATTGTTTCCTAAAGAATATCTTTTTTATATTTCAAGTCAATAGTATGTTTTATCATAAAATAATAGCAGCTTTCTGTAGTAATTTTAAAATTAAACCAATGCTTTATGAAGCTTCGTCTTGTCTACTCAATAGTTCTGAATCCCCTCTAGCATGCTGTTTCTATAATTTATTTTCAGAAACTTAGAGAAAAGATCTTACTGTTCCATGTAAGTCTCAGTCTGCCTTTCAAATGACACTATTTTAAAGTATTATGGTTCCATGAGCTAGTAATCAACTAACCAGTTCCCTACAAAACAACGGTATAGAGGGAAAAAGATTTCTCTGAACCTTTTAGTTTCAAAGTTACCATGGTAACAAGATACATTTGCTTTATTAACATAATCTTTTCATTTTTTTCATGCTCTTGCTCTCTAGAAAGGATTCTTCTTTGATATGATCACAATTAAACAATGCATTCTGAAATCAAACTGGCTTTTATAGAAGTTGGTAACAATGTAAAACAGTTTTGCTTATCTAAAAAGCATACAGCTTTAAAGAAATTTTATAGATAGCTTTTCAAGCTTTGTCATTTCTTATTATGGTCAATATGGCTCAAGTTTTGCTTTCTCAGAGTGTAACATCACAGAAATTTTCCATCAAATTATTCTCTTTCAGTAATACTCATGGTCCATTTTCATTTTCATGTCATTTCTTAGAATATCTGCATTGCTTTTGTGCAATATTTCTACTCGTATTTATTCAAGACCATGTGCATAATCATGCTGCAGAACAGAACAATAATAACTAAAATCTTTGATATTGCTATTATATCATGTCACCTACAATTAGCTTAATATATTTTTAAAGCTTTTACCAAGTGGAAAATACAATGCTAGACAATGTTGAGGATATAAAAAGGATAATATACATGCCCAGTACTTAAAGAGGTTTTTAAATGTTTCATTTAAATTTTAATGTATTCTATTTGGCATGTCCTCAACTAGGCACTTTTAATCTAATAATACATTGATTTGAAAATTAGCTTCAGTTCAGTTCAGTTCAGTCGCTCAGTCATGTCCGACTCTTTGCGACCCTTTGAATCGCAGCATGCCAGGCCTCCCTGTCCATCACCAACTCCCGGAGTTCACTCAAACTCACGTTCATCGAGTCAGTGATGCCATCCAGCCATCTCATCCTCTGTCATCCCCTTCTCCTCCTGCCCCCAATCCCTCCCAGCATTAGAGTCTTTTCCAATGAGTCAACTCTTTGCATGACATGGCCAAAGTACTGTAGTTTCAGCTTTAGCATCATTCCTTCCAAAGAACACCTAGGACTGATCTCCTTNCTGCTCATCACCACCTCCCGGAGTTCACTCAGACTCACATCCATCGAGTCTGTGATGCCATTGAGTCTGTGATGCCATCCAGCCATCTCATCCTCGGTCATCCCCTTCTCCTCCTGCCCCCAATCCCTCCCAGCATCAGCGTCTTTTCCAATGAGTCAACTCTTCTCATGAGGTGGCCAAAGTACTGGAGTTTCAGCTTTAGCATCATTCCTTCCAAAGAAATCCCAGGGCTGATCTCCTTCAGAATGGACTGGTTGGATCTCCTTGCAGTCCAAGGGACTCTCAAGAGTCTTTTCCAACACCACAGTTCAAAAGCATCAATTCTTCAGCGCTCAGCCTTCTTCACAGTCCAACTCTCACATCCATACATGACTACTGGAAAAACCATAGCCTTGACTAGACGGACCTTAGTCGGCAAAGTAATTAATCATGGCTACACATGGGCTCTGGATACAGACTGCTTAGGTCCCAGTTTTAATTTATCCTTCACTAGCTATGTGGCCTTCAGCTTCCTAGAACTTCAGTTTCTTTACTTATAAAACTAGAGTAATAATAGAACCTACCTCATAGTTGTTGTAAAGATTAAAATGAAATAGTATATATAAAGATGCCTCACACATAGGAAGTACTTAATAAATATTAGGCACTCTTATTGGGAAAACAGACATTGAACAAAGAATTTAAAGTGTGTTGAAACCATAATTCAAATAGATACATGTACCCTCAATGCTCATTTCAGCACTGTTTGCAATAGCCAGGACATGGAAGCAACCTAAATGTCCATGAATGGATAAGGACAATGTGGTACATATATACCAAGGAATAAGCTCAGATGGTAAAGAAATTGCCTGCAATGCAGGAGACCCAGGTTTGATCCCTGGGTCGGAAAGATCCCCTGGAGAATGGAATGGCTACCCACTGCAGTATTTTTGCCTGAAGAATTCCACGGACAGACCACAGGGTTGTAATGAATCAAGACACAACTGAGTGACTAACACTTTCATATAGTTGTTGTAATGATTAAAATGAGATAGTGTATATAAAAATGCCTCACACATAGGAAGTACTTAACAAATACTAGGCACTTGTATTGGGGAAAAAGAAAAAACATTGAACACATTGAACAAAAATTTAAAGTCTATTGGAAGCATAATTCAAAAAGATACACACATCCACACCCCAGTGTTCACTAAAGCACTATTTACAATAGCCAGGACATGAAAGCAACCTAAATGTCCATCAATAGAGGCATGGATAAAGAAGATGTAGTACATACATATGAGGGAATATATAGCCATAGAGAAAGAACAAAATAATGTCATTTGCAGCAACATGGATGAACTGAGAGATTATCATAAGTGAAGTAAATCAGACAAAGACACATTTACATGATAGCACTCATATGTGGAACTACTTTTTAAAAAATGATATAAGTCATCTTATTTACAAAACCTGACACAGACTCACAGATTCAAATACAAACTTATGGTTACCAAAGGGGAAACATGGGCAGGGGGTAAATTAAGAGCTTGGGATTAATATACACACACACCATATATATAAAATAGATAACCAACAAGGACCTACTGTATAGCACAGGGAACTCAATATTCTGTAGTAGCCTATATGGGAAAAGAATCTGAAAAAGAATGAATATATGTATAACTCTAAGCTGTACACCTGAAACTAACACAATATTGTAAATCAACTATACACCAATAAAATTTAAAAATATAAAGCATGTTGGAGAGCTACAGAAGGTGAGGCCCAGACTGCAATGGATGGTGACAGGCACAGGAGCAGCTGACACAATCTGGAGGTTCAAGGGACTGGGTGGAAAGATGTTCTAAGATAAGAAACACCTTGTAAAAGGGGGAGGATTCTTGCTAGAGTGATTTAAGATGCACACTGTTCTGGCTGCAGCTAATGTACTGAGAGGGAAGAGGGGTGTGACTGGAATTGAGCTGGAAAAGCAGGCAGAGGCCAGTATGGGGGGCTTTAGGAGTCGTGGTGGCACTGGGGGCTTCATCCCAAGTTAATGGGAATCACTGAAAGGATGAAGCATGAGGGTAGCAAAACCAGATCTGTGTTTTTAAAAGATGTAGAGAAGTGGACATATTCAAGAAAGTAAAGGAACTGAATGAATTAGTGACTGACGATGTAAGATGTGAGGGAAAAAAGGTATAACACAGCTCCCAGATTTCTGGATTGAGCTGTTGAAGGGATATGTACTCTTTACTTAGCTAGGGACATGAAAGAAAAAGCAGGTTCATCATTTACAATTCTCCTAGATCCNAATTAGTGACTGACGATGTAAGATGTGAGGGAAAAAAGGTATAACACAGCTCCCAGATTTCTGGATTGAGCTGTTGAAGGGATATGTACTCTTTACTTAGCTAGGGACATGAAAGAAAAAGCAGGTTCATCATTTACAATTCTCCTAGATCCTAAACACACTCATTTCTGGTGTGAAAGTGAAAGTGTGTTACTCAGTTGTGTCTGACTCTGCGACCCCATGAACTCCTCTGTCCAAGGAATTCTTCAGGCAAGAATACTGGAGTGGGTTGCCATTTCCTTCTCCAGGAAATCTTCCTGGCCCAGGGATTAAGGCCAGGTCTCCCGCACTGCAGGCAGATTCTTTACTATTTGAGCCACCATCAAATGCCAAATTCCACATTAAATTCATCTCATAAAAATTTTCCCTTTGAAGTTAGTACTAGTTAATTTTTTTGTATTTAAGCCAATCAACTTTTTTGTAAATCACAAACATTTTACAGGTTCTTGAAAACCCAGAGGTCCTAGATCATTATCGATGATGACCACATTCACAGGCTATGGTGGGTTATGGATTGAGTCAGTGATGAAGTGAGGACACTGTGAATGGATTTCCTTTTCACAGGCATAACTAGGAAAGAAACGAAAGAGCAAACAAGGGTATAAAGTCCAGGGAGAGTATGATTTATTGAAGATTAGAGCTTTTCTGCTCAACATCACTTATTATCAGAGAAATGCAAATCAAGACTACAACAAGGTATCACATCACCCCAATCAGAAAAGCATCATCAAAAAGTCTACCAATAGTAAATGCTGGAAATTGATGTGGAGGAAAAGGAACCATCCTATACTCTTGGTGGAAATGCAAATTAGCACAACCACTATGGAGAACAGTATGGAGGGTCCTTAAGAAACTAAAAATAGAACTACCATTTGCTCTAGTAATACCACTCCTGAGTATATTTCCAGAGAAACCATAGTTTGAAAAGATACATGAACCACAACGTTCACTGTAGTGTTGTTTACAATAGTCAAATTATGGAAGCAAACTCAATGTCCATCGGCAGAAGAATGCATAAAGAAGACATGCTACATATATACAATCAAGCATTCCTCAGCCATAAAATAGAACAAAATAGTGCCATTTGCAGCAACATGGATGGACCTGGAGATTACCATGCTAAGTGAAGTAAGTCTGAAAGAGAAAGATAAATTTATCATATGATATCACTTAGATGTGGGATCTGATTTTTAAAATAATATAAATGATCTTATTTACAAAACAGGAAGAGACTCACAGGTTTTGAAAACACAAATTTATGGCTACCAGAGGAGAAACATTGAGGGGAGGGATAAATCAGGAGTTTGGGATTAATATACACATACTGCTGTATATAAAATACATAACCAGCAGTGACCTACAGTGTAGCACAAGGAACTCTATTCTATGTTCTGTAATAACCTATGTGAGTAAAGAAGTTGAAAAAGTGAATATATGTATAACTGAGCCACTTTGTTGTACATCTGAAACTAACACAATATTATAAATCAACAATACTCCAATAAAAATATTATTTATTTATTTATTTATTTTTTACTTTACAATACTGTATTGGTTTTGCCATACATCAACATGAATCCACCANAACTGAGCCACTTTGTTGTACATCTGAAACTAACACAATATTATAAATCAACAATACTCCAATAAAAATATTATTTATTTATTTATTTATTTTTTACTTTACAATACTGTATTGGTTTTGCCATACATCAACATGAATCCACCACAGGTATACATAAGTTAAATTAGAGATTTTTTTATAGAGTTTGAAAGAAAAGAGAGCTAAAGAAAAATTAATGACACAGGAGAGACTACGAATATTTGATCAAGATGCTACTTGAGGAGAGAGCAGATAGGAAGGGATCCAGAAATTAAGTAGATTTACCTTCTTCAAAGTCCCTCTTTCCCTGAATCCAGATGGAAAGAGAAGAGGACACGTGAGTGGAGAGACATTCATACCCTAGAGCTATTATTAATAATGTTAAAATCAAAAAAGTACCTCCAACACTTCCACTCAGTGTAGTTCTTCTTAACACCAGAGAATACAATAGTGCCACAGGGAGATCACAGCAGTTAGCAACTCTGTTTCATGAATAACCCCAAAGTTCTCTGTAGGAGTGTTGTGTAGATGCCTGTTTGGGTTTGCCTCTGATTCTTTTAAGAGCATGGGAGAGGCAAGTGCTGTTTGGGAGTAAAATGCCCACCCACTTGTGTCTAGCAAATTGATCTCTCAAAGATACCATCTGATAGATTAGTTGATACACACAAAGAAAGCAAGAGGTATACGGACAGTGCATTATGCCTTTGGGACCACTGAAGCAACATCAGTAAGTCACTGCTACAGTACTAAATGGTTCCCTTAATGGCCTCAAAGAGTAAATGCACCCTCCAAAGAGTGTCAGATGGTGCCCATGGTCATTTGCCCCTCTGAGACTCAAGAGTGATTACAAGTACTTTTCAACAGTTGGGTCACTGGCTTAGTTCCCACTTTGCAGATAAGGAAACTGAAGTTTATTCTAGGCCACTTAGCCCATTAATGACAGAGCTTAGATTAGATATTAGCCAGCTAAGGTGGTTAACCAATAATTAGCTTTGCTTTTCCAGTGATCATCACAGTAAATGTTCGTCACCCAAAGTGTAATTGTTCACAGTGAAATGCTCCATGTATTTTTCCCCATAGAGTAGACAAATGAATCCAATAAGTTGAAATTGAATGTTGAAACAACAACAACAACATTATTTTAGTTGTGGGGTTTTGTTGTTGATGGATGGTTTCAGTTGTAGAAGTTTGAATGAAAACTCAAGTTAATATAGGCGATAAGAATTGTCTTCATGAGAGATGTTGAGGGTAGGTCCCAAATAAGAAAAGTGTGTTTTTCAGGCTTATGCACTGACTAAACTGTATCATCTTTGAAGGTGTAGCTCAGAGCTGAAAGGGGCTTTGAGATCCTCAACTTAAGAATGCTTTTCACAAATGAAAAAATCGGTCCCAGAGTTGGCCTGGAGCCTTAAGTTTACAAAGTAAGAGAGCCGAGTTACCTGAAGGCAACAAGGAAACCAGTCCATCCTAAAGGAAATCAACCCTGAAGATTCATTGGAAGGACTGATGCTGAAGCTCCCAATACTTTGGCCACCAGATAAAGAGAGCTGATTCACTGGAAAAGACCCTGATGCTGGGAATGATTGAGGGCAGGAAGAAAAGGGGGTGACAGAGGATGAGATGGCTGGATGGCTTCATTGACTCAGTGGATAGGAATTTGAGCAAACTTCAGTAGATAGTGAAAGACAAGGAAGCCTGATGTGCTGCAGTCCATGGGATCACTAAGTCAGACACAACTTAGTGACTGAACAACAGCAAAGAAGAGGGCCCTCCCAGAACTGCAAGTCTAGAGGCACTTCCAGAGAGGTAGAGAGAGAGCATTACACATGGTCCCGATTATAACTCAGCCTTATTATTAGAAAGGCTTTCAATCCTTTGCAAAATATACAATCAGTTACAAGGCCTTCTCCTCTTTCAAAGGAAACAACAACAACAACAAAAGCAAGAAAAATTAGTTATCAAACGATAAGCTTGTAAAATTTAGGTCAAGAAAGTTCTATCCCAGGGCTTATCCACCTCTACACTTCAAAGCTTATTGGCATGGCCAAGGGCTTCTAAAATTTTGTGACCAGATGCCAAGTTGTGAATTTTCTAGAAAGAGAAAAATAAAGGGCTGCTCTGTGAGCACAACTGAACCTTGATTATTTCTGATGATGCTTCTTTGTATAGTATTATGAATGTGCTGTTCTAAAACTTACATCGAAGAGCAGTGGTGTGTGTAAATTTTGCTAAAATGGTAGCTTTTTTTGGTCAGTGAACCAAGAATGAGAGACGCCCAGGGTTCTGGAATCACATGGAATGGAACATTGGGTTTTTTTTTGGTCTTAGTGACTAGAGTTAGGACATACGTGCCAAAATAACCCATTTTAATAAAAAAGAGGACTTCACTGTTGACATCTTGGCTGAGTTCACAGAGTTATGCAAACACAAAGAAAGCAGACTTGAATATAAGCAGAAGGGTGGCTCACACAGGAAATTCAGCTTTCTTCCCTAAATAAGAAATGCATATGATTATTAACTAAAATAAATACAAGGGTCAAATAATTATTGATATAATTGCATCAATCTCTTTGGGGATTTAGGACTTCTCTAATCCCTATAAAATAGCTATTAGTGAATTCATTCAGAATAATCCCTCACCTTATGTACATTACATATTATACATTACAGAGTATGTTCACCTCTTAAGACTTTGTTTGATGTTCACAACAATTATGACCTGGGCAGGGCAAGTGTTATTATCCCCACTTAACAGATGAGAAAGTTGAAGCTACAGATGGTCTAGAACTCTTTCCATAGACCACACCATCTCTCAAGTCCTGTTAGCAGTCTGTTTCTAATGAATAATAACTTCTTTGCTAAAGTAACAGCTGAGCCTTCAAGCACTACTGTCATTTAATCTATGTGTTGACCCAAGATGTGCCTACTCTGCCCTGGAAACATAAGTAGTGTGCTGATATATCTTTATTATATTCATCAATATGTCTTTATGAAATTCACCAATGTGTCTTTATGAAATTCTGGCAGGTTATCTTTTTCTAGCAATAAATATTGAAAGATAACAGCAATATTAACAAGAGCCAGGACATGGAAATAACCTAAATGTCCATTTGCAGATGAATGGATAATAAAGATGTGATATACACATATACAGCAGAATACTACTCAACCACAAAAAGAATGAAATAATGCCATTTGCAGCAATACGGACAGACCTAAAAATTATTATACTAAGTGAAGTAAGTCAGAAAGAGAAAGACAAAACCATATAATATCACTTATAAGTGGAATTTAAATATGACAAAAATGAACTTACCTACAAAACAGAAACAGACTCACGTAGAAAACAGACTTCTGGTTGCCATGGGGGAGAGTGTATGGGGGAGGGATGGGAAGTTTGAGATTAGCAGATAAAGCTATTATATACAGAATGGATAGAAACAAGGTCTGGATAGCACAGGAAATTGTATTCAGTATCCAGTAATAAATCCTAATGGAAAAGAATAATTTGAAAAGAATGTATATATGCATATAACTGAATCACTTCACTATACAGCAGCAATTAACACAACACTGTAAATCAACTAAAATAAAATTTTAAAAACAGGAAAGAAAAGACTAAAAAAAATTAAGGAAAGTGCATATTAAACACGTTTTCAGTTGATGGAAGGAATGTAGAAAACATTCTAATTAATGACTGTTAATGGCTCTTCTCACTTTTCTGGATGCTGTTATCAACGCTAGTGAGTTTGGGACTTTGGCCGTAACATTTCTCCCTTTCTCCAAAAGCCATTTTCATTCAGACTCCAGTTAAGGTTACCTAAGCTACACTTTTGCCAGCTCAGTGGAAGGTCTGAGTGCCTCCAGACTACTGCTCCCTAAGAATCTGTAAAATATTCTTTGCATGCCAGCTGTTGTGATCCTTTGATCCCTCAATTTGCATATGGTACATTACTCAGTGAGAGAGTTTTCTTTCTGTTTGACCAAATGCAGGTGCACAATCATTCCATGAGAGTTTTCATAATCGGCCATGTAAATTACCTCTCAGATTCAAGGTCTAAAAACATTAGTTTCTCACCACGACAATGAAAACCCACAATATTTATACTCTTATCTTTTTCAGTCTTCTTTCTGCACATAGCAACCTTGCCAATGGCATCAGTCATTGTGGGAAGGGTGTTTTAGCTGGTCCAGGTTTGTAGATTTTTTTTTCCAAAACAATAAATAAGTGGTGAAATATATTGGTTCACTTTGTTTTCTGAAAGAGCCCACCATTTTTTTTTCTTTTTTATTTACTTAAAAAAATCTTCCCAGGTACTTAAGAATTCTTGGACTCTATTTTCTCAAATATTATTTTTTT
>SJYV01003112.1:557728-633788 GCA_006410875.1 Neotragus pygmaeus | reverse complement strand
TATATATATATATATATATATATACACATCAGTTTAAATTAAAGGTTAGTGTATTATTATTTTTTTATAAAGAATAAAAATATTGTTCACTTCTTTACTTGTACAAGTTGTGTTCTTCTTTATTAATTGCCTCATTTAAAAACATTCTTCTGCCTTTATATTTTTAAAAGTTCCATTACTATTTGTCCCATGAATATTTATAATATTTTTAAACACTCAAATAGCTCTTCCCTCTGCATGCCCACATTCTAGTCAGTCCCTCTCACAGCTCTTTCTGTTTCAATGTAGGCCAATCTCTTTCCAGGTTTGGCACAAACCAGTCATCTTCAGACTTCTCACACTTCATTTAGTCTTTCCTACCAGGTTCAATTATCTCACTTATATTGCATATTTCTTTTAAATTATTACTATCATTTTTACCACTATTGCTATTATTATATTATCATTGGCACTTTATTTTATTATTTTAGATATTTCACTTCACCATAGCAAGAGATTTAGGGCTTCTCAGCTGGTGCTAGTGATATAGAACTTGTCTGCCAGTGCAGGAGATCTAAGACATGAGGGTTCAATCCCTGGGTTGGGAAGATCCTTGGAGGAGGACATGGCAACCCACTCCAGTATTTTTGCCTGGAGAATCCCATGGGCAGAGGAGCCTGGCGGGCTACAGTTGGTATGGTCGCACAGGGTCAGAAAGGTCTGAAGTGACTTAGCACGCGTGCATGGAGCTATAGCAACTTCTAAGGAAAGTTAAAGAGTTAGCAGCTCAGTCGTGTTCAACTCTTTGCGACCCCATAGACTATACCAATCAGATGTCATTCTGATTCTTATTCTTTGCATATGACTTAAATTTCCTTCATGGGAACTCTCAGGGATTATATTTAGCTTCAGGAGGCTGTAATTTCAATCTTGTGGGCTTTGGAATGCATCTTTTTTTTTGTTTACTGATCTGGGAATTTGGGAGAACTGAAAACTATTTTTTTCTAGTCTTTGAAACTTTCTTGAATTAATTTGATAATTTTCTTCATTCCATTATTTTTTCATTCTCTATGGAGTGATTGTTTTGATGATTGACCTCAACACTTGAGTTCCTTTTTGTCTTATTGTCCATTTCTTCCTTTTTCTTTTTTGCTTTGTATTCTACTTTTTCTGAGGTTTTCGTGAATGTTCTTTCTATTCTTTTGCTGGTATTTTTTTCCCAAGAGCTGCACAATGTTTATATCAGCTATTTTTTTGTTGTTCTTTAAAAAAATAGCCCCCCCCATTCTTGTCTTATGAGTACAATCTCTTCTTAAATACCTCTCTTTTTGTAACTATTTTCTGTCCCTTGTGCTGCCTATTTCTTCTAAATTCCATTTCTCTCTTCTGTCTCTAATGTAAAAGAATTTCTTCATATTGCTCTCTTATTATTTGCTGCTTGTTCATTTTAAAACCATGGCTTCTCAGCAAATGGTTTACATATGAGACTTGCCTTTTGGATTCAGACATCATTCTACATGTTACTAATTGTAAGTTTTCTCTGAATTTTTTCAGAGACAAATACTTAAGCAGTATATATACTTTGGGATGCCAGTGGCCTATGAGCAGAGGTATGAGAATGGAGCTGGGAGTTCTAGCATGAAGCTATGGAAACTTTCACTTTATTTCCCTTTCTGTTTAGTATGTCACTATGGCATCACACAGAGATCTTGAGTTTAAATTTTCTGGTTCTTTTTTTTGAGAAACTAAAACTCTTCTGGTCTTTGAGAGTTGAGAATGAATATTTGACTGGTTGCAAAAATGCAGGAAGAAACCTAGGTTTAACTCTTTATGAAGGCTTTCCACCTACCCTGCTCTCTTCAGCCCTAAGCTTTACCTGACATTTAATGGAACACTGAGCTCCATTTTGAGTTCTGAGGGCTTGTATATTTTGCTTCACCATTATCTCCTTGTATAGACACACAGAGTTTAGCTTTCTCTTCTCAGCTAAGCCAGTAAGCTATCTTTCATCAACCTTCTTACCTACAAAATATTCGTCCATAGTCTTTCCTTCCTTCCTGCTGTTGTCTCCTCTCCAGATTTTTATTGCATTGTCATTGAAGATTTTTACTCTTTTATTTCTCCTCTTTCATTTTGGTGATATTAAAAAAGCAGGCAGAAGTAGATTCAAGTATTCATTCTCCATATTTAACCAGAATTTAAAAGAAAAATCCACATTTTTGAAATGATTTAGTATTTTCTTGGGCTCCAAAATCACTGCAGATGGTGACTGCAACCATGAAACAAAAAGACGCTTGCTCCTTGGAAGAAAAACTGTGACCAACCTAAACAAGGTATTAAAAAGCAGAGATATCACTTTGCCAACAAAGGTCTATCTAGTCAAAGCTATGGTTTTTCCAGTAGTCATGTATGGATGTGAGAGTTAGACCATAAAGAAATCTGAGTGCAAAGAATTGATGCTTTTGAACTGTGTTGCTGGAGAAGACTCTTGAGAGTCTTTTGGACTGCAAGATCAAACCAGTCAATCCTAAAGGAGATCAGTCCTGAATATTCATTGGAAGGACTGATGCTGAATTTGAAGCTGTAATACATTGGCCACCTGATGCTAAGAACCAACTCATTAGAAAACACCCTGATGCTGGGAAAGATTGAAGGCAGAGGAGAAGGGGATGACAGAGGATGATATGCTTGGATGGCATCACTGGCTCAATGGGCATGAGTTTGAGCAATCTCTGGGAGATGGTTAAGGATAGGAAAGCCTGGAGTGCTGCAGTCCATGGGGCTGCAAAGAGTTGGACACAACTGAGTGACTGAAGAACAACAAAAGTAGTTTGATATTTAGGACGTCTTCAAAGTGAAGTGCTGAGTCAAACACACATTTACTGATCTCTGTCCTTTCAAGAAAATATTAATCATCCTTCCTTCCCGGTGACCTTTTCACTTGTTCTCATACCAGAGAAGACCACTTAATGGGGCCTTCTGGGATCCTGTTCAAGGATATCCTCCTTTGCTCCATTAAAGCTCTCTAACCATGCTTCACATCAGATTTAATTTTGCCTTAAAAATTTGAATCTTATTGATCATTTACGTTCCTCCCCATTATTTAAGATTTGGATTAAATTCCAACCTTTCTGCAAGGTTTGGTAGGAGTTGGAGTTGAGTGTGTTAAGAAGGTGAGCCACAAACATTGGTGTGTATGTCACCACAAGGGAGAGTGATGGTGAGCTCTGCTATGATGGAAGGCTTGCAGTTCTAAAACCCAATGTTGCTCTGGCACCTTTCAGACCTGGGTTTAAATCCAGCCCCAGTCACTTGTTATGTGACCTTGAGCACATTATTTAACCTTCCATTAGCCCCAACATACATTGGTGCTACTAATACCTCCTTTGTAGGATGTTGAGCACACTGAATGAAATAATGAAAAACATTAGAATGTTGAGAAAATTGAATAAGACAAAACTCCCCCCAAAGGGTACATTATATATTAGCTATTTCTAATGTGCAAACATACCTTAAAAGTTTTGCAGAAAAAAAATTACTTGTTACTTCAGAGATCAGATTTGGTTTGCTCACTGTTCTTACAATTTTTGTATTTTCCCCTCTCATTTGCCATGTTTATGTTTATAAACATGGTAGATCATCCTAACTGTTAACCTCAGAGTTTGGGGGTAACTCTGCATCTATCTCTCCTGCCTACATAAACCTCCTGCCCAATGTGACGGTCAGACTTATCTGTGGCTGAGAGTAAACAGAGGTATGCTAGAGATGTAAAATGTGACTGTCTCAAAGATGGATGTCCATTGCTACATGATCAGTTTGGCTCTGGGAACTGAACTGATCACAGTGTTGAAAACAATGAAAGTCGTGTTCAAGGCTGCAGTCCACTTAAGCTAGCTGCATATGGGCATGACATGGAATAGATTCACTTGATTAGAACTAGAGGAACAGGCAGAAAGTTAAGTAAGATAAGGGAGCAAAGACATTCTGTTAATTGTTTCTGTGTTATCTGTAGAATAGAAATAGAATAGAAAGCAAGAGATCTAAATCTAGATGTTAATGGTGCACTGGTTATCACTCATTTCCAATTTAACAAGATGCTTTCTGGGAAAAAAATTGGACTATTTATGATTATATACATACATATACTATTTATTACTGTATATATATAGAGAGATTATCATATATATAGAGAGATTATCACAGCATTTTTATAGAAAATTGAATTTTTTGTGCACAAAAATGTGCTAAATATTGTAACTCATTAGGAAATCATTTAGACGAGTAAATTGCCATTCTTTTGAATTTTTAATTTTTGAACTTTTGTATATATATATATTTGTTTTCACTTCACATTTTCCTAGAAAAATTAGATTATCTACATTGAGTAACTTTCATTCTCAAGTCCTTATCATTTTCTCAATGGTGGTCATGATTGCCATTTTTCAATATTAACTTTTAACTTTACAGCAACAGCCTCATAGCTTAAAGAACTAATATATTTAAATGTAAAATGGTAGGCACATAACCTAAACTTATCTATGGCTCGAACAGGATTATATTGTTACAAAACCTATCCACGGGTTTAACCCGCGGAACTGTTATCTTGGCTGAGACTGCCCTCACTCCTCTCTGAACTCTGATTAACAGTTCTAATCAGTTCTGGAAAATTGAACATTGATCTGTTTTCTGATGATTTTGTGTATATTAACTTTTGTTCCATATAACTGTATATATCACTCTATGTGATGCTTCATAATCGAGAATAAGATGCCACACACTGCAAGAAAATGAGTTCTTTGAGCTGAACAGGACATGAACATGAGAGGATAAAAGGATATACTCCAGAGTGCTTCTTTTCATCCTATAACTGTACTTCCCCCCATTAAAACATCGTTGCCCACTCATATACAGGTTGTTAGTTTAAACAGCCTTTTCAAAAACCTCACAGAAGCTTTGGCTCTACCCTGACTCATTTTGCTCACCACACTATTTTAATTGCTTGTCTTGTTGATGGAAGGGGCAGGCACCCGAGCAAGGTGTGAGATTGAGAAAAGCAAGGGCTGCCACTTATTATCTTCCTAGTGGCAGTACTTTAGACCCTATCTATTTTTAAACAGGCTTTTATTCTCATATAAAGGTGTTGAGGACTGAGCAGAGTCTTCTTCCCCCACCCCCACCCCCATTAGGGTGAACCGGTCAAGAGGTCAAAAAGAGGATTTTCATCAGTATCTTTTCAGAAGCTTAGGTTTTATTAATTTGCAGAAACCCATTTAGCTAGATGATCTTTCTTTGCCTTCCTCTGTACTTGTTCCAAAAGAAGGGAGAGTTACTAATTTTCTTCTCCCCTGTCCCCTATTTAGCCTTCTGGAAGTTTGGTGTCCAGAGTCAGATTGTGGGATTTCTAATTCCTGCCTCCCCTACCCTTTCCTTGTGTTCTTTGAGCAATTACATCAGGCAGGCTTCCAGTGGGAAAAAGATAATACACTCAAAGCTCGAAGTAGAATAATTTGATGAGAAATTTATAAAGAGACTGATATTAAGAGTGTAAGTATCTTGTAAGGAAACTATAAGAGATAGTGTAGTACCCCAGTCCTAGTAACAGAAGAGATGTCTCTGGAGAGGAAGAGTTGGTTCCTGGAACTAGGAAGGAGAAAGCTGTGTAGACAAGGCCATATACAGAGGCTCCATGACATTTTATTGAGTAACATAGCCAGTGTGAAACAACATTTGAGGAGGAAATAAAACTTGACCTCTCTCTGTTCCCTACCTCTAGTCTCTGTTGGGTTCTCTCATTGGCTATATCCAACCGGAAGCTTGACCACACAGGTCAGCTTCCTGGGGCAGAAAGCAGGCAGAAAAAAATGGAAAATATATCTGGAAGGACAAATGGAAGAAACAGCAAATGATTTAATCTGTGAGTCACAAGTCTCTTTGTCTGTAAGTGAAGTGAAGTGAAAGTTATTCAGTCACGTCTGACTCTTCGGGACCCCATGGACTATACAGTCCATGGAATTCTCTAGGCCAGAATACTGGAGTGGATAGCCTTTACCTTCTCCAGGGGATCTTCCCAACCCAGGGAATGAACCCAGATCTCCCCACTGCAGGCAGATTCTTTACTAGTGGAGCCAAAAGGGAAACCCCTTTGTCTGTAAAGTGGAGCTAACTATAGGATTTACATTATGAAATGAGAATTAAGTAAAATACTAAGACTAGAGTATTTGGTACAGTTCTTAGTGCAAAGCAAGTACTGAATTCTCATTAACTATCCTTCTTATTCTTTGGGAATTCTTTACCAAATGGATAAATGTTATCAAAGTAGTCAGTAGTTGATTGGAGCCTAATAAATTCTTTCAAATCTCTTCTATTTTGTTATGAATTCAAATATGGGAAATAATTCAACACAATTTTAATGTATATTAGAAAGCTTATAGTTAATATGGTTTATTACAGATTTTGAGTCCACTAAGAATCCTTGAAGGGCATCTTCAAGCTATGTTTCTTCCGTCCTTTTACTTCATCAAGTTCTTTTTCCTCTTCACCCCCACTCTGACTTAACTCAAGTCTTTGTCATCTCTCCATTGGATTATTATACCCACTTCTCAATGGATCAATTGGATTTCCAACTTCCCCTTCCCCAATCCATTCCTATAGTACTGATCCTTTTAAACTGGATTAAACTTACACCCATTTCAGAAAGTTGTTTGATGGTCTGGTCCTTTCTTCTCTAGCTCATCTCTGGCTAAGTGTTCATTGCACTACTTCATCAGTAACCAACCACAGTCCCAGCAGTCCCCCATGCATCATCCTGTTCCAGTGGTTCTCAGAGTGTTGTCCCTACCAGCAGTATCAAAATCAACTACAAAGTGTTAGAATGGTAAAATCTTGGACTCTATCTGAATCCTATTAAATCAGAAACTCTGGAGAAGAGGCCCAGAAAGTTGTGTTTTAAGAAGCCGGGTTTAAGAGCTTCTGCCATGCCTCTTAGTCTTGGATCATGCTCATAATCTCTTCTTGGTATGTCTATTCTGCTTACTCCAGGTTCAAGACTTATTTCACTTATCAAAGACTCCAGGATTGACTTACTCATTGGTTGCTAACAAATTAATGTTAGTTTCCTTGAAATGAAATAATTTGTTCAGATAATGCTTTGTGCTTAAAAAGAATGAACATAGCTCTTATGGTAACTTTTTAAGCAAATAGTTTTGTACAAATATTTATTCAGAAAGGTTGATGCATTTGTTAGAAAAAAGGAAGGAGCTTTTCTGTAATCAGGTTTCTTCTGAAAACATGCCAGACAATGATTAATAACTACTCCTTTTCTTACTAATAACAGTTAATGGTTTGAACTCTATTTAATTGGCCTTATTTTATAGATGAAGAAACTGAAGCTCAGAGGGGATATGTAACTTGTTCAGAATTACAGATCTAACAAGCAGCAGAGCTAGGACTGGAACCCAGGTATTCTGAACTCCAAGATCAGGTATTTAAACACATTATCTTTGAAATACACAGAGAGAAATTGCCTCCATTTTTCTCTCAAGGCATCCTTGTTTTTAATTTAAGCAAAGTAGAGAGAGAAAGAACATTGTTCTCTTGCAGGCAATGGATTATAGTTCCAGTTGATCACTAAGCAAATGGTGACTTGTTAAGATGTGGTCTAGTGTGAGTTCTCTCAGTGTCATGACAGACTAGTTCTTTAAAATGATTACATATAAGATTTCCCACACAAAATATTTAAAATAATAGATTTTGTTTATGACTTATCCTTGTATGCATTGAGAAGGATTCAAGGTTATCCATAAAATAATGTCTTTCCCAGATTATTGCATTTCAATATGCTTTTGTAAAGGAAAGAACGAGAAGTTGGCAGTATAGGTATTAGGTAAATTATTGTGCAAAAATTACAGCCACTTTGTGGGCGTAGGAACAGCATCCATCACTATGGATATGGATAATCCATCATTCACTTGTTCTAGCAAGAGAAAAATGTCTGGTATGATGCTACAGAACCAGTGAGTATATAATAAGGTGGAGGTCAGGGATGTCAGGGTTATAGAGAAAACCTTGCTCAGTTTTATTTTCTCACTAAACGCAGGGAGATTCTCTGATAGTACCTTATCTGGTGCAGAAATGGCAGAAATGGCATGACTCAACCATCTTGATCATGAGCTCTAGAGAAAATCAGAAGAGGAAATGATCTATCACGTTAGCAAAACTTTAGAGTTTCAAAACATTCCTCTTTCTAAAAAAAGATGCCCCCTAACAGTTAGAACTGGACATGGAGCAACAGATTGGTTCCAAATTGGGAAAGGAGCACGTGAAGGCTGTATATTGTCACCCTGCTTATTTAACTTATATGCAGAGTACGTCATGAGAAATGCTGGATTGGGTGAAACACAAGCTGGAATCAAATTGCTGGGAGAAATATCAATAACCTCAGATATGCAGATGTCACCACCCTTATGGCAGAAAGAGAAGAGCTAAAGAGCCTTTTGATGAAGTGAAAGAGTGAAAAGTTGGCTTAAAGCTCAACATTCAGGAAACTAAGATAATAGCATCCCGTCCCATCACTTCATGGCAAATAATTGTGGAAACAGTGGAAATTGTGACAGATTTTATTTTGGGGGGCTCCAAAATTACTGCAGATGGTGACTACAGCCATAAAATTAAAAGATGCTTACTCCTTGGAAGGAAAGTTATGACAAACCTAGATAGCATATTCAAAAGCAGAGACATTATTTTGCCAACATAGGTCCGTCTAGTCAAGGCTATGGTTTTTCCAGTGGCCATGTTTGGATGTCAGAGTTGGACTATAAAGAANTGACTCATTGGAAAATACCTTGATGCTAGGAAAGATTGAGGGCAGGAAGAGAAGGGGACGACAGAGGATGAGATGGTTGGATGGCATCACTGACTCAATGGACATGAGTTTGGGTGGACTCCAGGAGTTGATGGACAGGGAGGCCTGGAGTGCTGCTGTCCATGGGGTTGCAAAGAGTTGGACATGACTGAGCAACTGAACTGACTGACTATTCCAATATAATATTCCATATATATATATATATATATATACACACACCACATCTTCTTTATCCATTCATCTGTCAATGGACACTGAGTTTCCTTCAATATCTTGTCTATTATAAATAGTGTTGCTATGAACATTGAGGTGCATGAATCTTTTCAGATTATAGTTTTCTCCAATATGTATCCAGGAGTATGATTGCTGCATCATATGGTAGCTCTATTTTTAGTTTTTAAAGGGACCCCCATATTGTTTTCCACAGTGGCTGCACCAATTTCCACTGTCACCAATAAAATAGGAAGTTTCCTTTTTCTCCACATCTCCTCTAGCAAGTATTATTTGTAATAAAAATATTATTTGTAATAAAATTCNAGTTTTTAAAGGGACCCCCATATTGTTTTCCACAGTGGCTGCACCAATTTCCACTGTCACCAATAAAATAGGAAGTTTCCTTTTTCTCCACATCTCCTCTAGCAAGTATTATTTGTAATAAAAATATTATTTGTAATAAAATTCACTGTGATTTTTATTTTCATTTCTCTAATATTTAATGATGTTGGTCATCTTTTCATGTGCTTATCAGCCATCTGTAGGTCCTCTTTGGAAAAATGTCTATTTAGGTCTTCTGCCCATTTTTTTCACTTTTTTTTATATTGAATTATATGAGCTGTTTGTATCTTTTGAAAATTAACCTGTATGGGTTATATTGTATGCAAATATTTTTCTCCCATTCTGTGAGCTGCCTTTTCATTTTATTTATGATTTCCTTTGCTGTGTAAAAGCTTTTAAGTTCAATCAGGTCCCATTTGAAACCATTGTATTTTTAAAACATCATAAAATGTAATTAGCACGTAATTTCTAAATGATACTGCATATCAGGTTTCACTTTTTAGATTTTTCAATAATCTTGTACATAGACATTGATAAATTAACAATATTTAGTCATGGGAGTTGGCATAAATGAAGAAATTACAGTAAAATTTGGTGAGTTAGCACTTACATATATTTAAGACCTAAAAAATCTCCAAAAACTTAGAGGAGCAACTGACCATTCCTCAAATAATAAGAAAATGCTCTATTGAGAAGTTAGATGCATCATGAACAAAGACTTTGTTTAAAAAAGTAGAACCCTGAAAAAGTTTGTATATGAGTGGAAAGTTAAAAGTTCAATCTTAGTAGTTCTGCATGACAGAGCAGCAAAAGAAGATGCTAGAAAGAGGTGGGGCCGGATTGCCAACCCGCTCACATCAAGAGCAGAAGAGTTTTATTCCAAATTATTGAAGGTTCTATGATGTTTTTAAGTAACAGACTAATGCCATTGGCTTCATTTTGTAGGGCAGTGACTGTCAGCAGTGTGGAGAACTGTCAAGAGTATAGTGAGAGAATGGGAAGAAGACAGGGATTATCAAAACATAAAAACAGAGATGATAATCTGAGTTATAGCAGAGGAAGTAGGAATGGCGACAATAAAAGTAATTTAAGAAGAATTTTTGAGGTAGAATCTGAAAAATTTGAGTATCCATGGGATGTGCCATGAGGAGTTGAGTTTTCCTGATGAAGATGTCTGGAAGATAGGATAGAGGTGGTTACTCATATTAGAAGTGTATTTTGCCAGAGCTGGAGCAGGCTTGCAGGAGAAACTTAAGAGTTCCATCTGGAACTTACAGTGTACATCAAGTGGTAAATCTGAAATGCATGCAAGGAGTACAGATGGGGATATGTGTATTAAGTTTGGGGTTCATATGACAGACCAGAATTTTTAGGAAAAAGGTGATTTTTAAAGTCACAGAAGTGAGTGATTGTAGAGGGCTCAGATAAGAGTATTGGTAAGAAACTTGGAGAAGATTAACAGTTGAGGGATTGTTAGAGGATGAAAGTGAAAGTGAAGTCACTCAGTAGTGTGAGGTCACTCTTTGTGACCCCATGGACTGTAGCCTACCAGGCTCCTCTGTCCATGGGATTCTCTAGGCAAGAATGCTGGAGTGGGTTGCCGTTTCCTTCTCCAGGGGATCTTCCCGACACAGGGATCAACCCTGGTCTCCCACATTGCAGGCAGATGTTTTAACCTCTGAGCCATGAGGATGAGGAATAGGCAATAAAAGTAAAGAAGAGAAATAAGAAAGTTCTACCTCAAAAGCCAAAGAATAGTAAAAATAGATAAATATATAAATGTCTAAAATATGCCTAAAAGAATGAGAACTAAAAATTTTTTATCTGGATTGGAAATTAAGAGCCCCTGATGACCTCAGTGAAAGAATTATCAGAAGTCAGTCTTATCACATTTTAAGGACCAAGCTGATGACTACTATGTTGAAGGTTGGAGTAAAGTGGTTCTAGTTATGGGGTCTTAGAGCTGAACATTTGGTGAAAGCACCCGGAGGGCCTTTAAGTACTGATGCCTTTGTGACAGATGAGAGCTCAATTAAGTTCAACACCATGGACAAAACTTAAATTCACAGTTCTGTTTGAAGCTTGATTCCTCCATTTTTGTAGACTAGAAGAATAATACCCTTTACTTTCCTGGTAATTGTTGGAAAAATAAGATTTTCTATACACAGAGCTTGAAGATACTTGGAACTTGGATGCGATATTTAAAAAATACAATGCACTATAATTATGACCATCATTAATGTCTCTTTGCAACAGTCCATGGAATTATCCAGGCCAGAATACTGAAGTGGGTAGCCTTTCCCTTCTCCAGGGGATCTTCCAAACCCAGGGATCGAACCCAAGTCTCCCACATTGCAGGAAGATTCTTTACCAGCTGAGCCACCTAGAAAGCCCAAGAATACTGTAATGGGTAGCCTATCCTTTTTTCAGTGGATCTTTCCAAGCCAGGAATTGAACTGGAGTCTCCTGCATTGCAGGTGGATTCTTTACCAGCTGAGCTACCAGGGAAGACCTTATGTGTTGCCATGAAAAACCTTTATTACAACTAGAACAGAGCGGTGCATGGATGCAATGCCAAAAATGTGTAAGAAACTATAGTTTTCTCTAATTTCCTTCTAAGTATATTTACAGCAGTAAGGAAGTGATTTATCATCATAAAAGCAGAATATTTCCAGCTTTTAGTGATTGAGTCATAGATTCTAGACATTGGCAACTATTAACATGGCTATAATTATTTTTCAACCTCCTTATTTTATAGATGAAAGAACCGAGATCCAAAGAAATCATACGACTAACACAGCATTACTGTGATATGAATTAAGCATACAATATTTCTATGTCTCTTGAAATACCTAATTTATTTTAAACTTATGGAAAAAAATTAGTTTTACTAAACATCATGCCCTGTTGTTTAAACATAAAAGACCTTAATTATTAGTAAAATGATAGTAATTTTCTGGGAGCTTCACCAATGCCAATGTGACTATAGTGGAGTGAAGGATTGGGACTCAAGGACTTTGGCTTCTGGTTCAGCATTCCAATGCTTATTTCTGGTTCTAGAGATTCTGTTTTTTAACAGTAGACTGAATTGGTAGGAATGGGAAATCTTAAATACTTTTTACCTTATAAATGCAGCCCTGATAAGAGTCCTAGTCTGACAAAACCCTCAAAATGAGTGTCCATTATATGAAATTGGACAGCACTTTGACTGCCTTCCATTGAATATTCAGAAGGTATTCTTAAGGAAATAAAGGCTGGATTCTAGATAATGGTCCCTCATTTGAGGTTCTTTTTAGAACTTCCTCCCCCATCCCAGTAACACAAATTCCCAAGATGGAGTCCATTGGAAGTTCATGCCATCAACACATAATTAATGAGTGCTTACAGGTTCCAAGCCTTGTTTTAGACACTGGTATTTCTAACCAGGGCTTCCCTTGTGGCTCAGATGGTAAAGAATCTGTGTGCAATGCAGAAGACCTGGGTTTGATTCTTTGGTCAGGAAGATCTCCTGGAGAAGGGCATGGTAACCCACTCCACTGTTCTAGCCTGGAGAATTCCATGGAATGAGTGACTTTCACTTCACTTTATGTCTAACCAGTGAATACAAAGCAGTCCTCACATTGACATGGGATAAAGAGGCTCATGAGAGAAAATACTCAGCAAGCTCAATGTTAAGCACTGGTATACAAGGTTTCTTTGATTTGACCCATGAAACTGTGCCCCTGGTCAACTTCCTCCAAATGGTATCTCTCTGCTCAGATCAGAATTGAAACTGTGTCATCAGAGTCACTGACAGAGTATGTCCCCAAGCTCCCATCCCCCATCATTGAAAAGCTTGAGATTCTTCTTATCTCTTTGCATGAATTTGGGTGGTCTTCTATTGGAGGAAGTCATTGAGAGGATGTGGCTGCTGGTTGACCCATGAACTGGACCCAGGCATGCAGAGACTCCTCCCCCCCTCCATCTTTGAAATGCTTGTTTTTTTCACCATTTGCATTTTCACAGATGGAACCTTGAGAGCAAGGAGTTGTTGGAACCATCTGGACTGAATATACTACTGAACCCAGTTAAGACCTCTATACAAATGTTTAAGACTCTGGTGGACAGGTGCAGACACTGTGGCTGTCCAAACAAGCTTCATAAGTAAGTTTCCTCGCTTATTAACACTGTCACCTAACAATCTGAAGAGGTCTGCCTCTTTCTCTGTTTGGTCTCTCCTTGCCTACCATGTCTGGGGGTTAGTTTCAGATATCAACCAGGAAATTTCTGGTTTTATAGACCAATATCTTTTTGTCACTTTCCACAGATAACCACAGCATGGAGCTCTTGGCCATGGTTTATGGAAAGATTTAATGTCCAGTCCCCTCCATTGAGCTCCCCATTGGCCCTGCCTACTTTAAGACTCAACTTCCTTCTTTCCTATCATCTAACCCTCCCCCATACCACACACTTATGTAATTCATGGGTAGCACCGTCTTCCTCTCATTTAGCCTCAAAGCTTTGGGGAAATGAAAAGCAGTTGTTCAACAAAATATTTGGGTTGTCTATGTTTTGTAGCAATTAATAATACATTTTCTGAAGAATTCAGTCTTTACTATAGTGACAATAATTTATTTTGCCAAATATTACCTTTGAAAGCTAGCAGAGTCTAATCACTTGTATAGACAGTGTATTAGTTTCCTACGGCTGTGATCACCAATTACCACACATTTGGTGGCTTAAACCAACAGAAATCTGTTCTCTTACATTTTCTGGAAGCCAGAATCTCAAAATGAAAGTGGTGGCAGGGCCATACTCTAGTGCGGAATTCATTCCCTATGTCTTCTTGCTTCTGGTGCTCTTGGAGGCAAGTATTCCTTAACTTGTGGTATCATCACCCTCTCTTCACACTGCCTCTGTGTGTCTATCTCAAAACTCCTAGTCTCTTTCTTTATAAAGCTACAATGTGATAGCATTTTAGGCCCACTTAGATAATCCAGGATAAACAATTTCTCTCTGGTTCCTTAACTTCGTTAGACTGTTTGCAAAATAAGGTGATATTCATAGGTTGGGGGATTGGGAAGTGACTGTACCTTTGAGGGGGCATTACTTGCAGCCTACCATAGACATTATGGTTACCAAAAGTCCATTTTTACTTGGGCATACTCATTTTCTTGCCAGAAATCAATACAGAATTATTTGACACTTGGGTCACACCAACCTTTCAATAAACTGCACATATCTAATGCATGTGGTACAATCGGTGCCAAATAAACGTTACTTTCTCTATCCATTTTCTTCATCAAGCATTGGGCATTTCCTATTGAATAAAATATAACAGTACTGAATGGGCTTTCAGTATGAGTTCCATTCATTCAATAAATTTCTTTTCACAAACATGTATTGAACATCAATCACATGTCAGGTCTGAGTCAAGCACTTGAAAAAATTTAGTTCACTTAATCTTCCCCAAAGCCATTTGAACCAGAGTTCAGTGTAGTGATTAAGATCTAGGGTTTTCCAGTTTTTTATGGAATCTCCACACTGTTCTCCATAGTGGCTGTACTAATTTACATTCCCACCAACAGCGTAAGAGGGTTCCCTTTTCTCCACACCCTCTCCAGCATTCATTGTTTGTAAACTTTTTGATAGCAGCCATTCTGACTGGTGTGAGATGGTGCCTGACTGTGGTTTTTGATCTGCAGTTCTCTGATAATAAGTGATNAATTACCAGGAGGTACAAAGGCCCAAACCCATTGGCATGACTCTGGACAAATCTGAACTCAGGACCATCTCAGTTGTAGGGCTCCATGAGTTGAACTCACTACTCTGTTGCAACTGAATCTGTAGTCAGATTCTGGGTAAGAATTCAAACTCTTACATTTGCGGGGCTATCTCTACTTTCCAAGGACGGACAACAATGCAGGTGTTATGCCCATTCATTCAATACCTGCTATTAAGCCTGCTACCAAGTAGTGTGGATACAATGGAGAGTAAAATAAGAAACACTTCTAGTCTCAAGAGCTTACATTTCAAGAGTGGGGAAATAAATCATAAAAATAAATGAAGTATATGGTATTGTCAGATTGAAATAAATACCATGGAGAAAAAGTATTTCATGAGCATCAATGCTGGATAGTGAGGATTACATTATATTTGGTAACAGGCTTAACTGCAGGTATTGAATGAATGGACATAATCCCTGCACTGTTGTCCATCCCTGGGGAGTGAGCATAGCCCTGGAAATGTACAAGACTGAATCCTTACCCAGTCCACTGGGATGGGGGTTTGAGTTAGATTTATCCTGATTTAAAGAAAATGAAATACTTAAAAATTTTTGTTGATTAAGATTTGTGGTTGTATACTGAGACCCACTGCATAAACATTGAGTTGAAGAACCTTATGTGGAAGGGTGAAAAATTTGCATGAACTATTAAATTGTGTTCAAAGAGTTCACAGTAATTAACAGGGCCAATGAGAATTTAAATGGGTGATGATAACCATCTATTCATTCATGATGACCATCATTCATTCATACACATGGAATNGAACCTTATGTGGAAGGGTGAAAAATTTGCATGAACTATTAAATTGTGTTCAAAGAGTTCACAGTAATTAACAGGGCCAATGAGAATTTAAATGGGTGATGATAACCATCTATTCATTCATGATGACCATCATTCATTCATACACATGGAATGAAATTCTATTGTCTAGCATCCTGAAGAGAGCTACTTTCACCTTTACTTCACCTAAACTATGTTTTATGAGGATTATTTAACCTCCTAGAATTAGCACAGAATAATTAATTCCAGGCTTCCCTGGTGGCTCAGATGGTAAATAATCCACCTGACTTTGTGAGAGACCTGGCTTTGATCCCTGGTTTGGAAAGATTCTTCTGGAGGAAGGCATGGAGACCCATCTTGCCTGGAGAATCCCCATGGAAGAGAAGCCTGATGGGCTACAGTCCATGGGGTCACAAAGAGTCGGACACAACTGTGTGACTAAGTATACACATTAATTTTGTGCCCGAGACACCTAAAATTTATGCAATTAACTTATTTTCCTACCCAATGTTTCAATTTTTTTCCTCCATAAAAGAGAAAAGAGATATCTGTGAATTTGAGCCCTGCTAACAAAGATCACGGCATCTGGCCCCATCACTTCTTGGGAAATAGATGGGGAAACAGTGGAAACAGTGTCAGACTTTATTTTNCCTTTGTTGGCAAAGTAATGTCTCTGCTTTTCAATATGCTATCTAGGTAGTCATAGAAAGACTTTTATCTATTGATCAAATTTTCTGAAGGTTTTTTATTCATTCTTGAGTCAATGCAGTTTTCAATAAGTTGGTATTTCTCAAGGAAACTATCCATTTCATCTAAAAGTTCAAAATAATGATATGGAAATGTTCACATGACTTTTTCCTCTTTACTGCACTTTATCCCAGTTTTTACTGCCTGCCAGGGGGTCAACAAACTTTCTGCTAAGAACCAAAGTGTAAATATTTCAAGCTGTGTGGGCTACACACCACCTCTGTCATGCATGCTCCTTGTTTGTTTTTTTTTTTTTCCCCCAAACAACCCTTTGAAAATATTATCACTCGCAGCCTACCAGCCTTACCAGATTCTGCCCAGGCCATAGACGGTCGAAGTCTGACCTACACTATTGATTCATGCCTTCTCGTCTTCCTTAGTTTCGCCAGAGCTGCTGTAAGGTGATAAAAAGAACACTAGCCCACAGAAGGGAGTGCCGAGTATGAGTGGAGAGAGGGGAGGACTGAGAGGGCGGCCCTGGAGGCGTGACGGGGCTGCGCGGAGAGGGGCCAGGATGCAGCAAGGCGGGCTCCCAGGGTTTCGTCTCACAGTGAAATGAGGTGACCACTCACCAAGGCAGGGAGACAAAAGAACTCCAGCGAGGAGGGCAATTCTGATTCGACAAACTGAATATGAAATTCCTATGAGACACCCTGTGAGTGGAGAGCTGGGAACTACTTGGAAGAAAAACAATAAAACTGGAGCCATCTCCACACACTTCTTTCTCCTTGTCTATAGTGCAAACCATAGTCATCAGGATAAAGAATCCATCAGCAGATGAATGGATAAGCAAGCTGTGGTACATATACACAATGGAGTATTACTCAGCCATTANAAAGAGTCGGACATGACTGAGTGACTAAACTGAACTGAACTGAACTGAAGGACAAAGGGAACCCATCTCTTCACAGAACTAATTCCATCCCACACTCAAACCAAAACATTAAAAAAAAAACATCTATTGGTATTTCTTAAATTGTTATGGAGACACACATCTGTCTGAAAATTTGATGAACACTCTGCACGACACTTTACTGCCTCCAATTTGCATCTTCACATTGTTCAAGTCTCCAGATCCAGCAGCCATGGACTCCTGAAGCTTATCCCTGAGCTGGAGTTGAGAACCTCTGCTTCAAGGAGAACATGCTCCAATACATACAGATAAACATGCCAATGTTATCATTAAAGACAAAGTGAATGGACAGATCAGGGAGATGGTTTTATTCAGGTTATGATACCATAGAAAAATTTCACTAGTGAGATATGCCTCCCTTAAAGAAAAGGAAGAGCAGTCTGGAGTTTTGTATGGTGTCAAAGATACTCCTTGACCAAACTTGAATTAGGCTCCTCTGAGCCCTCTTCTTAAGTAGACTCTTGCCCTTTGCCTCTGTGTTTGTTATTGTTGCGTTCAGTTTTAGTAAGAATCCTGCTAAGTCAGCAAAGCAGAATATCTCAACCTGGATATCAGAGCACCCTTGATATCTGATCAAGTTTCTCATCCCACCTTTGATGCATAAGACACTGTTTTGTTTTTAGCAAGAATACTGTTAGGCCAGTTTTCCCCATGAGTCCCTCTACCTTGATATTTCCTCTTAGTAATTTTACATCTACTGATATTCTCACTGTGCTTGTTGGCTACAAATCTCCCTTTATCCTTGTTGGAATTGGAGTTGAGCACAATCTCTCTTCCTTATCACAATCAAGTTGACTCCTATTGTGATAAAGTCTTATCTTAAAGTGTAAGAATTTTTTTTTCTTTAAAAATAGGCAGATAAACAAGGAGTCATCTGGAGTATTTAGGGAGTCATGAGAAAGAGTGGACAGTGAGTCTTATTTGAGTCACATGAGGAGGGATTCTTTATCATTGACCATTTCCTGAAGCAAAAAATGGTGAGAGGAGTTTGGAAGGCAAAATTATGATGGGGAGATTTCTCAATGATTGTTCTTTTCTGAAAGTACATTCAATACTTTTAATTTATGAAGTCTTTAAATTGTTGCTATGAGTATTCAAATTTCAGTATTATAGGTTTAGCCAATCTGTGCAGAAATTATGTGGAGTGTTTTTTTTTTTTTAAGCCTTATATGTACTTCTCAAAACTATAAGATAGTGACTACATAGGAGAGATTTATAAGAAATTTGTTATGGTTTAAAATGTCATGTCTTGTTTTACTAGAAAGGAAACTCCTGTCAGGAACGGACCTCTCAACTTTTTATTCTATAATTTTTATTTCTTTATTTTATTTTATTTCTATAATTTTTCACTCTTCTCCATTTTCTGTATGAGTTGACTTCCAAACATCATACTCTAAACACACAGAGTATTAAAAGCAACTGAATTCATAACTACACAGGCTAGAACCCCAACCTCCTATACCATGGGCATTTTCTAACAGAGTCCTGAAATTCCAAAGTCTACAAGTCTGTTCTTGAGCGTTCCAAACATCATGTCCTTCTTAATCCCCTTCATAGCTCTTTCTTTACAAGAAATGAGCATAAAAGCACAGCAATCTTTAGTACAGTTTGTAGTTTGTCAGGCTTAAAAAAAGTCAAAGTAAAGCAAATAGTATGAACAGTTTACAAGTAAGATTTTAAATAACAGTTCACCATTATGGTCAGATATAACAGCTCATTATTATCTATTATGGTCAGATATATGTACATATTTTATGTCACAATGCCTCTTATCAACCTACATTCCAAATTCCGTATTTGAAAAGGAAGTCCTAGATCTTTTTTCCTCTTAACTTTTATTGTGTATGCATGCACACGCATCCATAACAAATGAAAATCATTAGTGTAGGTACGCAGGAAGTCCTATAGTAAAATAAGACATTGTTAGCTCTATAATTAACAATCTAACTTGGATGGAAGTTAAAAGTTAAAGAAGAAAAGCTCTTACAAGTCAGAGAGGCTTGGCTTACTGTTGAAGATAGAGAGAGAAGTAGAAAGAAGAAGAGGAGATGGGAAGGAGGAGGAGGAAGAAGAAAGGAGGGAGGGAAGAAGGAAGGAAGAAGGATGGATGCAGTCTTTACTGCAGAAATGCTCCCAGTGGGAGATAAAAGAAGAATAAGCAATTGCCTTGGGGATGTTGCTCTCCTTGCCAACTATAGTAAACCTGGGTAATCACATTGCTTAAGATGATTCTGGATGGCAAGATGTCATTTGATTTATTTGAAAATCTAGAAGGAATCATTCTAATATGCAACATATGAGAGAAGTAAATTATTTAAGATTATTTGAGATGTTTGCAAATAAACTTCAGATTTCCTTGAAATATGCAATTTAAAAAATCTTCTTAAAACTATAGACTTGAGGAAAATAGAGGCTGTACAGGTTATCTATTATAAACAATTTTTAAACAACTTATTGCAATAGTTAATGGCTTAAAGCACCCAGCATTTTATTTGCTTACAGTCTGTGACTCAGCAATTTGCAATGGTCTGAGCTGGCCAACACTCTTACTGAGTGTTCTGGAGTGACTTACACATTGCAGTCACTTTGTGGTCTTGTGGGGGATGCTGCCCTTCCTTTCTAGCACAATAGTCTTGGTTTCTTCACATGAATTAATGTGGGACCATGACTGTAACAACACACCACAGAGGCAATCTGGTCAAACCTCATTTTTCATGGATTTTGTATTTGTGAACTTGCCTACTTGCAAAAATTTGTTTGTAACCCCCAAATCAAAACTCATAGTGTTTTCATGATCATTTGTGGACTGGAGCAGTACAGAGAAAAATTTGAGTCCCAGCTTAGGTTCAGTAAGCCAATGAACTAAATTTATTTCAGCTCATACTGTAAACAAGTGTTTTGTTTTGTTTGGTAATATATTTAGTGTCATATCTTTCATATTTTTGTGTTTCACTGGTTATGTTGCTGTTTAACATGGTCCTCAATCATACAGCTGAAGTGCAGTCTGGTAATCCTAAATGCAAGAAGGCTGTGAGGTGTTTTATGGAAAAAATAGGTGCGCTAGAGAAACTTCATCCAGGCATGNGCTGCGATTCATGGGGTTGCAAAGAGTCGGACATGACTGAGTGACTAAACTGAACTGAACTGAACTGAAGGACAAAGGGAACCCATCTCTTCACAGAACTAATTCCATCCCACACTCAAACCAAAACATTAAAAAAAAAACATCTATTGGTATTTCTTAAATTGTTATGGAGACACACATCTGTCTGAAAATTTGATGAACACTCTGCACGACACTTTACTGCCTCCAATTTGCATCTTCACATTGTTCAAGTCTCCAGATCCAGCAGCCATGGACTCCTGAAGCTTATCCCTGAGCTGGAGTTGAGAACCTCTGCTTCAAGGAGAACATGCTCCAATACATACAGATAAACATGCCAATGTTATCATTAAAGACAAAGTGAATGGACAGATCAGGGAGATGGTTTTATTCAGGTTATGATACCATAGAAAAATTTCACTAGTGAGATATGCCTCCCTTAAAGAAAAGGAAGAGCAGTCTGGAGTTTTGTATGGTGTCAAAGATACTCCTTGACCAAACTTGAATTAGGCTCCTCTGAGCCCTCTTCTTAAGTAGACTCTTGCCCTTTGCCTCTGTGTTTGTTATTGTTGCGTTCAGTTTTAGTAAGAATCCTGCTAAGTCAGCAAAGCAGAATATCTCAACCTGGATATCAGAGCACCCTTGATATCTGATCAAGTTTCTCATCCCACCTTTGATGCATAAGACACTGTTTTGTTTTTAGCAAGAATACTATTAGGCCAGTTTTCCCCATGAGTCCCTCTACCTTGATATTTCCTCTTAGTAATTTTACATCTACTGATATTCTCACTGTGCTTGTTGGCTACAAATCTCCCTTTATCCTTGTTGGAATTGGAGTTGAGCACAATCTCTCTTCCTTATCACAATCAAGTTGACTCCTATTGTGATAAAGTCTTATCTTAAAGTGTAAGAATTTTTTTTCTTTAAAAATAGGCAGATAAACAAGGAGTCATCTGGAGTATTTAGGGAGTCATGAGAAAGAGTGGACAGTGAGTCTTATTTGAGTCACATGAGGAGGGATTCTTTATCATTGACCATTTCCTGAAGCAAAAAATGGTGAGAGGAGTTTGGAAGGCAAAATTATGATGGGGAGATTTCTCAATGATTGTTCTTTTCTGAAAGTACATTCAATACTTTTAATTTATGAAGTCTTTAAATTGTTGCTATGAGTATTCAAATTTCAGTATTATAGGTTTAGCCAATCTGTGAAGAAATTATGTGGATTTTTTTTTTTAAGCCTTATATGTACTTCTCAAAACTATAAGATAGTGACTACATAGGAGAGATTTATAAGAAATTTGTTATGGTTTAAAATGTCATGTCTTGTTTTACTAGAAAGGAAACTCCTGTCAGGAACGGACCTCTCAACTTTTTATTCTATAATTTTTATTTCTTTATTTTATTTTATTTCTATAATTTTTCACTCTTCTCCATTTTCTGTATGAGTTGACTTCCAAACATCATACTCTAAACACACAGAGTATTAAAAGCAACTGAATTCATAACTACACAGGCTAGAACCCCAACCTCCTATACCATGGGCATTTTCTAACAGAGTCCTGAAATTCCAAAGTCTACAAGTCTGTTCTTGAGCGTTCCAAACATCATGTCCTTCTTAATCCCCTTCATAGCTCTTTCTTTACAAGAAATGAGCATAAAAGCACAGCAATCTTTAGTACAGTTTGTAGTTTGTCAGGCTTAAAAAAAGTCAAAGTAAAGCAAATAGTATGAACAGTTTACAAGTAAGATTTTAAATAACAGTTCACCATTATGGTCAGATATAACAGCTCATTATTATCTATTATGGTCAGATATATGTACATATTTTATGTCACAATGCCTCTTATCAACCTACATTCCAAATTCCGTATTTGAAAAGGAAGTCCTAGATCTTTTTTCCTCTTAACTTTTATTGTGTATGCATGCACACGCATCCATAACAAATGAAAATCATTAGTGTAGGTACGCAGGAAGTCCTATAGTAAAATAAGACATTGTTAGCTCTATAATTAACAATCTAACTTGGATGGAAGTTAAAAGTTAAAGAAGAAAAGCTCTTACAAGTCAGAGAGGCTTGGCTTACTGTTGAAGATAGAGAGAGAAGTAGAAAGAAGAAGAGGAGATGGGAAGGAGGAGGAGGAAGAAGAAAGGAGGGAGGGAAGAAGGAAGGAAGAAGGATGGATGCAGTCTTTACTGCAGAAATGCTCCCAGTGGGAGATATCAGAAGAATAAGCAATTGCCTTGGGGATGTTGCTCTCCTTGCCAACTATAGTAAATCTGGGTAATCACATTGCTTAAGATGATTCTGGATGGCAAGATGTCATTTGATTTATTTGAAAATCTAGAAGGAATCATTCTAATATGCAACATATGAGAGAAGTAAATTATTTAAGATTATTTGAGATGTTTGCAAATAAACTTCAGATTTCCTTGAAATATGCAATTTAAAAAATCTTCTTAAAACTATAGACTTGAGGAAAATAGAGGCTGTACAGGTTATCTATTATAAACAATTTTTAAACAACTTATTGCAATAGTTAATGGCTTAAAGCACCCAGCATTTTATTTGCTTACAGTCTGTGACTCAGCAATTTGCAATGGTCTGAGCTGGCCAACACTCTTACTGAGTGTTCTGGAGTGACTTACACGTTGCAGTCACTTTGTGGTCTTGTGGGGGATGCTGCCCTTCCTTTCTAGCACAATAGTCTTGGTTTCTTCACATGAATTAATGTGGGACCGTGACTGTAACAACACACCACAGAGGCAATCTGGTCAAACCTCATTTTTCATGGATTTTGTATTTGTGAACTTGCCTACTTGCAAAAATTTGTTTGTAACCCCCAAATCAAAACTCATAGTGTTTTCATGATCATTTGTGGACTGGAGCAGTACAGAGAAAAATTTGAGTCCCAGCTTAGGTTCAGTAAGCCAATGAACTAAATTTATTTCAGCTCATACTGTAAACAAGTGTTTTGTTTTGTTTGGTAATATATTTAGTGTCATATCTTTCATATTTTTGTGTTTCACTGGTTATGTTGCTGTTTAACATGGTCCTCAATCATACAGCTGAAGTGCAGTCTGGTAATCCTAAATGCAAGAAGGCTGTGAGGTGTTTTATGGAAAAAATAGGTGCGCTAGAGAAACTTCATCCAGGCATGCATTACAGTGTTGTTGGCTGTGAGTTGAATGTTAATGAGCCAATAATACATATTCACTATGGTGTCTTTAATCATCAATCCACATTAAATAAGTTTATGCATTAACTGGCTGACAAGAAGTTTGTAGCTAGAGATTTACAAGAACCTAACCCTGTATTTCTTCTAGGAACAGTGACTCAGTATTTGCTAACCAGGTATTTGTAGAACTTTACAGAACATAAACACCATGACAATGAGGATTCATAATACACAACAGTGTATTCATTCTTATCTAGTATAGAGTAGTGTGCCTATATTATATCTAAGAAGAGTGTAAGTCATAAATCACTTTTGATAAGTTAAGCAGTAATGAAAAAGATCAAGTGACAAGCCCAAAGTAAATTGAATTAGTTCAATTCCAAATCAATTTGATAAATATTTATGAGGCATTTACAAAATTGGGCAAGGTCATGTCATGCGTCGGTGTTAGAGTAGGGACAACATTGAACACCTGGTTTATCCTAAAGAGGCTCAGAATCCAGTGAAGGAAGCGAGGCAGTAGGGAATGTGATTTAGGCTAGAAAAGAAAGTTCACAAAATATTAAGGAAGCCCAGAAATGAGAAATGCATTTGGCTGGTGAAACCAGAGCAGGATTCATGGAAGAGATGATATTGAAATATGGATGGTATTTTCATAAACAAAGTTGAGGGGAAATGAAATTTCTATGTTAAAGAAAGGAACATCATGAACAAAAGATATGCTGAAATGGGGAGAGGGAGTTTGGAGCACTCGAGAGGGGTGACTGTATCATGAAGTCCTAGAGCAGCGGTTGCATCAACAGTGGTAACAGTTACCACTTACTGAACAGTTAATATCACCTCTTAAGCATGTCACATGTATTATTTCATTTTATTTTCACTAGAAAATGATGAAGTGTAGTATTGGTATCATTTCAGTACAGTATCATTGCAGAGGTGAAGGAACTGAGGCATAGACAGAGTATAACTTGCCTAAAGTCACAGCACCCTTCCCTCACATAATCCTTTGCTATTTCTCTAATAAGTCCAAGCTCATTCTTGACATTCTAGCATTTGCACTTGCTAATCCCTCTTCTGGAATGTCTTTCCCCAGCTTTCAACCCAAGTGTCCATAGCTTGGACAGGCCTTCCCTAAATGGCCTATCAAATCTTGAAACTAATTATAATGATTTTTATTTATCCATTATATAGTTGTGTTTGTATATTCAGCCATTCATTTATTTATTTACTTATCTGTCTGTTTTATTCACAGCTGTATCCCCTGTACCCAAATAGCAATAGACCTTTGTGGCACACAGTAGATTCCTGATGAATACTTATTGAAAGAATGTACAAGTTCTGTGAGAGCAAGAACCTTGTATTCTTGCTCACTTATGTATTTCCAGCTCCCTAAATAATTTCTGGAGGACTATAAGGAGTTGATCAACATGATCAATACGTAAGACAACAGTAATGTAGTAGAGCCAAGACTGAAACCAATACCACTTTAATGGCAGAAAGTGAAGAGAAACAAAAGAGCCTCTTGAAGAAGGTGACAAAGGAGAGTGAAAAGCTTGCTTAAAGCTCAACATTCAAAAAACTAAGATCATTGCATCTGGTACCATCACTTTATGGCAAATATAAGGGGAAAAAGTGAAAACAGTGACAGATTTTATTTTCTTGGGCTCTAAAATCACTGTGGACAGTGACTGCAGCCTCAAAATTAAAAGATCCTTGCTCCTTGGAAGAAAAGCTATGACAAGCTTAAACAGTGCATTGAAAAGCAGAGACATCACTTTTCTGACAAAGGTCCATTTGTCAAAGTTATGATTTCTCCAATAGTCATATAAGGATGTGAGAGTTGGACCATAATGAAGGCTGATCACTGAAGAATTGATGCTTTCAAATTGTGGTGCTGGAGAAGACTTTGGAGAATCTCTTGGACAGCAAGGAGATCAAATCAGTTAATCCTAAAGGAAATCAACCCTGAATATTCATTGGAAGGACTGATACTGGAGCTGAAGCTTCAACACTTTGGCCACCTGATGCAAACAGCCAGCTCATTGGAAAAGACCCTGATGTTGAGAAACACTGAGGGTGGGAGGAGAAGGCAGTGACAGAGGATGAGATGGTTGGTTGGAATCACTGGCTCAGTGAACATGAATCTGAGCAAACTTTGGGAGACAGTGAAGGATAGGGAAGCCTGGCATGTTGCAATTCTTGGGGTTGCAAAGGGTCAGACAAAACTTAGCAACTGAACAACAACTTAAGAGAGGAGTTGCATAAGGAGGCCAGAGAAGATGAGTTGGATCTGGATCATGAGGATTTTTTAATTTCATACTTATTAAAGTCAACTGTAATACATAGACAACTGATGATTTCTGAGTAGAGATGTAATCTAATCAGAGCCATGCTTTGATCAAAAGTTCCCCTTGGCGGAGGTTGGCTTAGATGTAATTGGAAAGAAGTTTCCACAAGAGGGTCAGGGAAAAGAGCAAACAGCATATTATCCTAAGAGCCTGATAAAGAGATAAAAGGGGCATTAGGACCCAAAGGAAGGGTGAGAATTCCACAGACAGTGGAGAGTTTTAATCACAAACTGAGGATGAAAGAGAGAGTAGCAGAGTAGGAAAAGATAAATGAGAGGCTCTGGGCTTATCTGAATAATAGGCTCAACTTCAGCATTTACTGAAGTTGGGAAGATGAGGTTTTAGGAGGGTTTCAGGATCTGGAGGGGGATGCGTATTTGTGTTTTTAGTAGAACTCTAGGAAGAGAGAATCATTAGGAAGTAGGAAATTCAGGAGAAGTTATGCTGGGGGCAGAGATTTGGGAACCATCTGTTGAGAGGCAGTTAGTGAGACCATGATTACAGATGATCTGCAAAATCAGAGCAATTGCAGAAGAGGATAAAGATTAAAGAATGCCTTCACTGAACAGAAGGAAGCAGGAGAATTTGAAATAGGGGCATCGAAGTAAAAGACAGCCAAAAAGTAAGAAAGTGTCAAGTTATAACAGTTTACCAAGGAAAGATTGGATGAGCACAAGGTCTTTGAAAACCATAAAGAACTGGGCTTAAGAATACTGGAATGAGAGGTCAGATTGCAACAGGTTGAGAAATATTTGGTGTCTAATAAAAAAGATGGTATGGCAACTCAACTGAGGAAGCTTCTTTAGGAAAGTGACTCCTTCAGAAGCAGGGTGGAAGATACATTTTGTGGTTTGAGGACAGAGGAGGATGAATAACATAATGGGTTTAATCAGATTTAGAAAGTGAAAAGTTGGCATGAAGATTATAAAAAACTCTATGTTTCTGATGAGAGCAATTCTGAAAGTATTGACTGTGAAACTGAGGCTGGGGTAGGAAAATAAGTAATTCTTGATGGATGAGATAGTCTGAAAGAACTGAAAGAGACCCAGATCAAAGGCACACTGGGGATAAGGAGTAGATTTAGTGAGATCAAGAAAAAGAAATAAAAACTATAGCCTGAGGGGTGACTCAGTGAGGAGACTTCTTAGGTTTTGATTTTGGAAGTAGAGTAATTCCAGGTATGTTGATGTGCATATAAAATAAGATAGAGATGACAGACACTAGATTGCAGAACTTGAGATCAGGGTTTAGGGAAGGTTACAACATACATGTTGAAGTCATTAAGACCATTAGTAAAGGATAACAACTGAAAAAGAGTTGAGGAAAGGATCATAAGCCAAAAGTGATCAACACTGAATCCAAGATTTTACAGTGGCTGATTGTAATGAATGAGTTCAGACATGATAGCTCACAAGCTTTACAAGGCAGTTAATAGGAGCAAGTGAGAGGAATGAAAATAATAACAACTTATAACTTCTTTTTGTGCTTCATATTTATAATACATCTGTAAGCTAGGTACTTCTGTACCTAATTGGGTACTAGCTTAAGTACTTTTGTACCTAACTTCTGCAGGGAGTATGGGGATGTCATATTTGTGGAACTCTGGAGAGCTATATGACTATTAGCTTAGCTGGATTCTTATAAAATTGTGTTCAGTGAATTCAGTGAATTATATCATCAGATTTTAACATGGTCACTATAACTATACAAAGTACCATAAAATATTTAAAAATATATTCTCTAATAAATGTTTGTTTAATTTCTTCTGATTCTCATAAGAATCCCACAAAACCACTCCTTTTAAGTTTTCAAAAATGTTATTGGAGTATAGTTTATTTACAATGTTGTGGCAGTTTTAGGTGTATAGCAAAGTGATTCAGTTATACCTATACATACATTTATTCTTTTTCAGACTCTTTTCTCATATAGGTTACCACAGAACACTGAGTAGAGTCTCCCACTCTTCTTGTAAAATGAAGCAGGATAAGACGTCATTAAAAACTTCAGAAATCACTCAGCTCATTAATCACATATAGCACCAAGTTTTGAGCCAGGTTGATTGACCATAGACTCTACTTTGCTTCTACATGAGAAAAATAGAGTGCACAAAGGCAGAAGTTTCTCTCTGCCCAAACATATCACATCTATAGAGAAAATAAAAGCCATTCTTTCCTGTCAAAGTAAGTAAAGCAGATATGAAAGCAAGTTATCCAGAGATGGAAATGAGGAAATACAGAGAGGCATGGGAAAAATTCCTACTATTTGCTTATAGAAGTAATGCTTGAGCTTTAGGACTCAAGCATGGAATTTGTGGTGTTCCTATGTTGCTTCTAAGTCAAGTTTCTAGGTAGATTCTAGAGAGTGGCCGGAGCTGGTAGAAGAGTCTAAATAAGTGATATCCCCTCCTTTCTTCTGGGAATTCTCATCTTCCAGGGGGCGGTCTTTAGGAGACCTCATTAAAGAACTGAAAATAAAACTACCATATGATCTAGCAATCTTACTACTAGGCATTTACATATACCCAGAGAAAGCCGTAAATCAAAAAGACACATGTGCCCCAGTGTTCATTACAGCACTGTTTACAGTAGCCACGACATGGAAACAAGCTAAACGTCCATCAACAGAGGAACGGATAAAGAAGTTGTTGTACATATATGCAATGGAATATTAGTCATAAAAAGGAACAAACTGGATCATTTGTAGAGATGTAGATGGTCCTAGAGATGTCATACATAGTGAAGTAAGTCAGAAAGAGAAAAAAAAAATCACATAATAATGCATATGTGTGGATTTAGAAGGATGGTACAGATAATCTTATTTGCAAAACAGAAATAGAAACACAGAAGTAGAGAACAAATATATGGACACCAAGAGGGGAAAGGAGGAGTGGGGTGAATTGGGAAATTGGGATTGACATATATACACTATTGATACTGTGCAAAATAGAAAAATCATGAGAACATGTTGTATAGCTCAGGAAACTCTACTCAGTTCTCTCTGGTGACCTAAATGGGAAGGAAATCCAAAGAAGAAGGGAAATCCAAAGAAGCTGATTCCCTTTTTTTGTACAGTAGAAACTAACACAACATTGTTAAGCAACACTTTCACTTTTCACTTTCATACACTGGAGAAGGAAACGGCAACCCACTTCTTGCCTGGAGAACCCCAGGGACAGAGGAGCCTGGTGGGAGGTTGTCTATGGGGTCGCACAGAGTTGGACATGACTGAAGCGACTTAGCAGCAGCAGCAGCATACTCCAATAAAAATTAATTAGAAAAAAAGAAACCCTATACCCTACTCAGTGGGGTATAGGGTTCTGAGATGTATACTGCTTCTTATCAGCTTGAGGTATAAACGTTATATGAATTATTATAATTATATTCAAATATGAGGAAATATAGAGAATAACAGGCATGTATTCATTCATTTGTCATATCAATTGTGTAATACTATAGGAGTTGAAAATTCCTGTATACTTGTTTTCTGTCACACTGCTATTCTTTATCCATTACTGGAATTGGTGTCTATAATTTTCTAGAATGTCTTCATTATTCAAGTATACAATCATAAACTATAATATGTTGTTCACCTTTTAAATTTCATATGAAAATTGTTTCATATTAAACATATTCTTTACAATGAGTTTTTAAAGTAATATTTATACATATCATAATCTGTAAACCTAGTTTGTTTATTTTATCTGTTTCGGCTTGTTTATTATTTAGTGCAGTGGTTTTTTCGTATGATTATATCACATTTTTGTTTTTCTAGTCACCTGTTGATGGATGTTTAGGTTGTTTACAACTATTTAAACAGTTTGGTGATAGGCAATTTTTTGCACTTTCTCTTAAACATATGTGAGAAGACAAATTTAGGGCTAGAATTCATGGGTTGAGTGCATAAATTCAGTTTGTTAGGTATGAATTAGTTGCTTATCAAAGTGGTTGTCCCAAAGGTATATCCCCTTTAGTAACACCTGAGAGTCTCTATTGCCAACATATTATTGTCAGACTTTTCAAAAACTTTATCAGTCAAGTGGGTATAAAACGTTAATTCCTCAATTACCAGCAGAGTTAATTTTTTTTTATTGCGTGTCCACCTGCCATTGGAATTCTCTAATTTTCACTAGAAAGTGAATGATTTTTGATTCCTGACCTAGATATGACTCTGATCACAGTTATTATTATAATGAATTATTTATATGAATAAAAGTAGCAGCAGATTATACATTATACATTACAAAAAACACTGATGTTGAATGAGGCTCAAGGTGGTTCCGCTGCAGGTCAACATTATCACCAAGGTTAATTCTAAGGAAAATTGTTTTAGAAGATAAGTGATTACTTTCCATCACATATTTTCTATAATCACCACGATTTTTTTTCTTAATGGAATATAAAACAATAGTATGTCACTTTATGATTGGTCTCAGACACAGGCCAAAGATACCTTTTACTCTCTGCTAGAGCAATGCTAAAATATAAAATATAGTAAAATTAAATTAACAATATAAGATAATAAAATGGACTCTGAATGAGTTGAAGGGTGAAAAACAATTGAATCACGGAAAAGACTTGTTTTGAACTGTAAAACAGAGAAAAGTTTCTCATGAAATCTGGCAGTTTTTCAACTTTCTTCTCAAAGCTTGATATTTATTCATGATTTGCTTTTCTTATTTATTTCCATTTTTTAACTTGGAGAGCTTATTCTTTTTTATGACTAATATATTCCATTCTCATTTGTCAAGAGCAGACAGGCGCACCAGCCATTCATTGATGGTAAAAGATTTCATAGAATGTGATATCAGCCACTTAAAATAATTTATGCTGTTGCAAATCTCCTGTGTGAGTAATTTTAGAGGAACTGTGTCATCCAATATGAATGAAGAATTTGACTGAGCTGGCTTTTGAAGAGCTAGTATTCATTCCTTCCCCAAGACTATTTTAGGCTGTTTGATCATCTATCCAGTGTCAACAAAACTTCTGAAGTGGGGTTACTCCCTATAAATAAGCTGTTATATTGACCTAAAGGAATTCCAAAAATTAAGTTGATCAGTTTATTGAAACCTATGAGGAATAAAAATTAATGGTTATTTTAAGGACATGACTGATTCTTTTATTCTATGCTAATTTATAGAAATTCAATATTTTATGGTGCATTAAAGTATATTAACTTTTTACTGATTCAGGGTATACCTTGTTTACTTATCCATCTTTCAATTTTCTCCATTGACCTAGTTTAGTCTTTTGGACTTGCTATTGCACAGTAAATAAATTAATTTACAGTGATGTTTCCTAAACACTTTAAAAATAGAATTGAATTATCTACAAGCAACTTTTAGAATTAATATAAAAGTTTAACAAGGTTGTTGGATATTGAACCAACTTATACAAAGCAACAGCAATAAGTAATTATAAAATAGATGAAAAAAGCATTCATTTTCACTGGAAACATACACTATAAAGTACTTAAGACTCAATCTTACAAAATATCCATGAGCTTTTTAAAGAAACAAAGTTGGAGAAATTATGGTAATTATAAGTTAAAGATAATAGGTCAAGTAATGATGCTAAAGCTGAAACTTCAGTACCTTGGCCACCTCATGCAAAGAGTTGACTCATTGGAAAAGACTCTGATGCTGGGAGGGATTCGGGGCAGGAGGAAAAGGGGAAGACAGAGGATGAGATGGCTGGATGGCATCACTGACTTGATGGATGTGAGTCTGAGTGAACTCCGGGAGTTGATGATGGATAGGAAGGCCTGGCATGCTGCAATTCATGGGGTCGCAAAAAGTCAGACATGACTCAGTGACTGAACTGAACTGAATCTTATAATATAGAATCAATTTCATAAACAAGAAGATGGAGAAAATTTATACATAATATAAACAGTTCCATGCGTAAAATGAAGCAGTGCTGTTCTTGATGACTCACAAATGAACTACACTTATATGAGCCAAAAGTAATTTTAGTACTATATTTAGCAGCTACAGTTGATACAGAACTGTTGTCTATATCTGCTTACTTTTAGATTTCCAGCTTACTTTTATTTTTATTTTTTTTTTATTTTTTTTTTTATTTTTTTTTAATTTAATTTATTTATTTTTAAATTTAACTTTACAATACTCTATTGGGTTTGCCATACATCGACACGAATCCACCACAGGTGCACACAAGCTCCCAATCCCGAGTCCCCCTCCCACCTCCCACCCCACAACGTCTCTCTAGATCATCCCCGTACACCAGCCCCAAGCGTCCTGCATTCTGTATCAAACATAGACTGGTGATTCGTTTCTTACATAATAGTATATANGACACAGCTTTCATGAAGAAGCACTATTTGAGATGAGACCTGAGGGGTGGGTAGGACTTAAGCAGACAATAATGAAGGGAGATGAATTTCAGGCAGAAAGAATAGCATTGTTGCATATTTTGCATCAGGAAAAAGATCGGAGAAGATTTTATGTATGTAATCAATTTTTTCACACCTACTCTTCCTCTGATACAGACATCTGTGTCTCCTGTAACCTGGAGGTTGAATTAGGAAGTGGGTATGGAGGATGTTGGTGTAGGTTGGGGGTAGGATTTCTATTTTACTTTTTATCCTTCTTTACTGTTAGGCATTTGAATTAATGAGCACATATATCTTTTACAAGAACAAGTAAAAATTAAGAAGAGTTTTACAGAAGGAAGACTGTTGGATGTCTTTCTTTGCCCTGAGGACCTCTCTTCACTCTGCTCCACTGGGTTGTGCATCTGAAAGCCCCACATGCACAGGTGTCATTAGTGGGCTCTCACTGCCTTCTGGCTACTGGTTGAGCTTGGTCAACAGGAGAGCTGGGAAGGAAGTCAGAGGTGGGAGCACATGAAGACAGGGTATTTACTCTTCAAGGCCCTCCTTGGAAGGTCTGCATGTTCAGCTGTCTCTCTCTGAAGAAGACAGGCATCATGTATCAGGTAACCCCTCTACATAGCTCTCTCTGATCTCTGATCACCTTCCCTTCCCTTGTCTCTCTGGTCATGGTGACTGAATGACAGCCCCTAAAGATAACCTTCTTCCCTGGAACACATGACCATTGCCTTGTACCTTAAAAGGGACTCCGCACACAATTGATACTATGTATAAAATAGATAACTAATAGGAACATACTGTATAACACAGAGAACTTTACTCTATGTTCTCTGGTGACCTAACTCGGAAAGAAATTTAAAAATAGAGAGGATATATGTACATGTATAACTGACTCAGTTTGCTGTACCATAGAAACTATGGAAACCTGGAAACAGGGAGAAAAGATGTGATGTGAGGACCTGATCCAAGGAATGCAGGCAGCCTCTAAAGACCGGAAAAAGCCAGAACAAGGATTCTCTCCTAGAACCTCCAGAAGCAACTTGTCTCTATGGACCTCATGACTTAGCATGATGATATTGTATTTCTGACTCCTTGACCTGTATGATAATAAATTCTTGTTATTTTAAGTCACTAAATTGTAATTTGTTACAGCAGCAGTAGGATACTAATACCCAGGGTTAGGATAATAAAGGCTCCCTACTGGCTTCAATAACCCAGGGTAGCACACGCTCTCTTGTTGGTGATCCTAAACTTTGTCCACATTTTATAAGTAATCTTTATGTTAAACTATCTTGATTTACCCAGTTTAAATGTGCCATATGTTTTCTGTCAGAAACCTCTATGAATTTCCTTTTTCTTCACTTGTAAAAGTGGGTATGGTCATTAATAAACCTATCACCCAAGATGGCTATGAAGGCAAATGAGTTGATGAGGTAAGCACATGTTTGAAAGTTGTAAAGTAATGTAGATTTTTCAATTGAAAATGTTTTGCATGCTTCATACTGTTGGGTGCCACCTGCTTGGATAGTCATCTGGAATAGATAATCAAGCTGGAGTGAATAGATATAAAGGTGTCATTTGCTCATATTAGGCCCAGATCCAAATCACAAGAATAGATTTGATTAAGACTCTCAGGACAAACCTGAAAAGGCAAATTAATCTGATGATGTGGAAAAGAAATCAAGCCCAAGCACAGAAAACAGCAGCTGAGTTAACTAATGTTTGACTCTAAGAACCTCTTGAGTGACCAAAAGGATAGAATTCTGCCACTGGGGATGGTTTGGTTATGTCTCTGGGTTTCTTCCATGCTGTCTCTTTATCCAGAATGCCCTTGCTTTCTTCTCTGCTCCTAATTCCTATTTGCCACCTCCTCCTGGAAGCCATCCATGAGCCATAGGTTTAATTAGGTGTCCACTTGCAATGTTCTATTAGTTTTTCTGTGATTAATTCTACTTTGCTGATCAAATATTGGAACTGTCTATTAATTTACCTGTCTCTCCCCAGTACATTGTGAATTCTTTTCTTTCAGAATAAAACTATGTCCATTATCTCCATGTCCTTAATACCTAACATGGTGTCTGGTTCATAGTAAAGCCTCAGTAAATAATTTTTTATTGTGGTAAAAGTCATACAATATAGAACATGCTTTTTAAACTATATTTAACTGTACAGTTTGGAGCACTGAATTTTTCACCTGCCTAAACTGAACTCTTTTCACATTAAACACTAACTACCCACCCTGCCTCCCAATCCCTGGGCCCCTAGTGTCCATCAATGTACTTTCTGAGTCTATACAAATTTGACTGTTCTAGGTGAATTGTATAAGTGCGATCAAACGGTATTTGTCTGCACCTAATGTATATTGGAATGCATTTTTAAGGTTAACAATATATGTCCTATGAACAAACTGTATTGATACCTTCTTTTTCCCCTGTGCTATACTATAGGTTCTCATTATTTATTTTATACATAGTAGTGTGTATATGTTTATCCCGATTTATCCAACCCCTCTTTACCCCATTTGTGCCCATGCATTTGTTCTCTATGTCTGTGTCTCGATTTCTGCTTTGCAAATAGATTCAATAAATATTTAAAAAATTCTTTGTGAATGAATAATAAGCAACATCTAAAGTTAAATCTATATCATTTTTGTATAAATCAGTATTTATACAATAAGCATCACTATTCCAAGTATTAAATTTTATCCATTCAGGAGTTGACATTGACAGTTTTTAATAGTCCCAAGTAGTCTTATTCAATAGAACAAAAATAATACTGGGGAAATGCCACATTATAAAAATAGTTATCTTAAATGGAACAGGCCAACATCAGAATCAAACAAATGCTCATATGAAATCTAAAATCTGTAGATCCCTGAGAGACTCCCCTTCCACTATCTAAATTTAATGTGGATAATTTGTCATTCTATAAATACATTCCAGCTTTGGTTCATTCACATGTTTTACAGGCTCTGTGCATATCTCAGCTCTTGGCTTTAGTGAATGTTCGAGCTAGAAGGTTGAATAACTTGCATAGATTTTCTACTGGAATTAAGTGGGCCAAAAATCTAGAGCACATAGTTAATATGCAGTATTTCTTAGACAAGAGTGACAGGATTTTTAAGCATTTTATCAGGAGTTCTGCATTCTATCCTTCCTGGTTTATACTTAGGAAGTATAAGTGGCACATCAATTGAGTAATAGTTTAAATGATTACGGTAAACACGATTAATGGACCAGGAAAAAAGTAGTTAACTAGACTTTGATCCACTTCTGTTATGCCATCAGCAGGAAATTATGCTTATTTTGAAAGACAATGCTTTGCTCTTACTCAATATGACTGCAAACTTCGGACTGCAAATTTGTGTACACAACCAGTAAGGAAGGCATATTGTAGCTTCAGAGGCTGTAAGGGGTACCAGGAAAGCATATATATATATACATCTCTACACATGTGACTGATGATTGTCCTGTGAAATTGAGGCAGAAGGAAGACGGGCCTTCCCTGGGTAAAGTGATTGGGGATTCATTTCCTACCGACTGACACTACAAGGTGAGAGTTGCAGGACAATTAAGGAAAGAGGCTGGGCCCTGCCCAGACCACATGTTTCTTATTCTTGAAGTCAGGAGATCTCCCCAACCACACATATGCAGAAAAACTCCTTGGAAGCCAAAGAAGAGTTATGTCAAAAGATGTTCCCTACCCATATGCCTTTCTGGTAAATCCATCTCGGCTAAGAGATGTGTGTACATACATGGGAGGATCCTGAGATATACCAAATATGGATTGCAAACCAGGCAAGTCAAAATGATTGGCCAAAGAAAACCTGGAAAGAAGTACTCCATAAAAGTAATTCAAACTGTCATAAACCACAACTCAGGGACTCTCCGTCTGAGTCTGCCCATGTGTCTATCTACACGTATTATACATTTTTCCCTCCTAATAGATACTTTACTTGCTTCCCTACTTTTCAGTTTGTGGAAATTCTTTTCTGCAAAACCAAAGGGCCAAAGGCCTTTGTCACTGACCACTGGTCTAGTGGCTAGGGTCTGGTGCTTTCACTGCTGTGACCCAGCCCAGTCTCTGGCTAGGAACCCAAGTCCCACTCTAAGCACTGCAGGCCACAGTCTCACTAGTCACAAACTTGAACACATTTGTCACTGAAATGCCTTTTTAAAAAATCAGTAAAGAATTTATTTTATTTTATTTATTTAATTTATTTTATTTACTAGACTATTTTAATACCACTCATTTATTGGATCCTTTCTGATTCATTTAGCTAACACTTCTTTTGTTCATCTACTACAGACGCATTACACTCAAGTGAGAAGATAAAAAGCAAATGGGCCTTGCCATTGTGAATTTCAAGGTTTACTAGGGGAGACTGAGAGATATGTCAAAAATTGTGCAGTGAGATGAATACTATGATGGTATGGTGAATGTTACATGGTATAGAAATAGTCTAATGAAGGAGTGGCAGGAGGTGTTGTTAACTTAGAAAGAACAATGGATTACTGAACAACTTGGAATATAGAATCAAAGCTGATTCCAAATGCATAAAATATGAGGTTAGACTTAATAGCTCTGGATATTTTCTTTCTTTAGTGAAAAGAGTTGCAGCTGTCAGGTTATAAAGTATCCAGGGATATTTCAGTTAAGGGGGGAAATAGAGAGATTTAAAAATAATAACAAATGCTGTCAAGGTTTTGATGGTGATCAACTCTGTCTGTGGTCTGAAGTGAGGTCTGAATAACTGATGGGACAGGCAGGCAAGCCTGAGCAATGTTACCCTTGCTTTCAGGACAGTTACATCTGAGGAGATAGGAGGTGTCAATATTGAGTCACTTCCTCAACTCCTAATAAGGTGTAACATGGACGGTACCAAGAGCTTAGCAAAGTAGTTGGTCTTAAGCCATTAGGTCATGATTGCCTTCCNGTTACCCTTGCTTTCAGGACAGTTACATCTGAGGAGATAGGAGGTGTCAATATTGAGTCACTTCCTCAACTCCTAATAAGGTGTAACATGGACGGTACCAAGAGCTTAGCAAAGTAGTTGGTCTTAAGCCATTAGGTCATGATTGCCTTCCCAGAATGGACCTATCTTGATGGTAGATATGAAAATTCCACAAAAATATAAAGCACACTCAGAAAAGAGCTGGAGGCAAACCCAAGTTTTTTATGGGATTACGACTGTATCAGCTCTCACTCAAGTACTACTTTGACCTCTCCATGTGGTCCCTAAGTTCTTTCACACCCTTTCACTCTTTTAGTGGCTGACATTCACCTGAACCATACAACTATACATTTTTGCTATTTTAAGCATTTTATTGAGATACAACAGATATACCATACAATTCATTTAAGTGTACAATTCAATAAGTGTTTGCATATGACATTATTAATTAAAAAAAACCAGATCGGGAATAAACTTTTAAAAATAGAGGCAGTATGGTCAATGATAAAAAATATTTGTGTGGGAAAACTGTACATCCAGTCCAGTTCAGTTCAGTCGCTCGGTTGTATCCGACTCTTTGTGACCCCATGAATCGCAGCATGCCAGGCCTCCCAGTCCATCACCAACTCCCGGAGTTCACTCNTGGATGTGAGAGTTGGACTATAAAGAAAGTTGAGTGCTGAAGAATTGATGCTTTTGAACTGTGGTGTTGGAGAAGACTCTTGAGAGTCCCTTGGACTGCAAGGAGATCCAACCAGTCCATCCTAAAGGAGATCAGTCCTGGGTGTTCATTGGTAGGACTGATGGTGAAGCTGAAACTCCAATACTTTGGCCACCTGATATGAAGAGCTGACTCATTGGAAAAGACCCTGATGCTGGGAAAGATTGAGGGCAGGAGGAAAAGGGGATGACAGAGGAGGAGATGGCTGGATGGCATCACCAACTCAATGGACATGGGTTTGGGTGGACTCCGGGAGTTGGTGATGGACAGGGAGGCCTGGCGTGCTGTTGTTCATGGGGTTGCAAAGAGTCGGACACAACTGAGTGACTGAACTGACTGAGTGACTGAACTGACTGAGCGTACCACTGAATTAACATACCACAGCAATAATCAACTCACCTGTTGACAAGCATTCAGATTTCTTCCACTCTGGAGGCTGTAACAAAAAAAAAGCTGCTGTGAGCATTTGTGTACAAGCCTTTGGTTTTCAGTTGCTTTGGGTAAATAACTCAAAGTAGATTTTCTGGATTACATGGTAAGGGTATACTTCATATCTTTTAAGAGTCTGCCGGTTTTATAGAGTGTAATACCATTTTACATTGCAACCAGTGAGCTATCCATTGTCCAGCTGCTGGGTATTTTAGCCAGCAATTGAAACTGTAAATATTTTTGACTTAATATTAGTGGCTACTTCACTGTGGTTTTAACTTGCATTTTCCTAAGGACAAATAACACATTTTTACATGCGTATTGGCAATTTGTGTGTCTTCTGGAAAGGTTTTGTTTAGATCTTTTGACTATATTTTTAACTGAATTGTTGGTCTTATTATTGAGTTTTAAGAGTTCTTTACAACTGGTTACAAATCTTTTATAACAGTTCTTTTATCTAGTTACAAATATTTCTGAGATAGATGCATGGAGAGTATTTTTTATTCCAATCAGCGGTTTGACTGTTCAAATTCTTAATAGTATCTTTGGAAGAACAGACTTTTTACACTTTGATGAAGTCCAATTTATCTTTTTTTTTAATTTAAGAGTTGAAGTTTTAAAAAATTATAAATTACAATTACATACAAAACTAAGTTTCAGGTATAAAACATAGATTCAATATTTCTATACAGCAGATATGATCACCACAATAAGTCTACTTACTATTGGTCTCCACACAAACTTATTACAGTATTATTGACTATATTCCTATGCTGTACAGGATGGTTGGTGCGAGAGCAGCCATTTGTAGTATGATACAGGACTCCCTTACATGGCCACTCCTAGCTGCAAGAGAAGTTGGTAGGGTGAATATTTTGCTTTGCCAGATTCTATATTATATAAAATTTGCTATCAAAAGAGGGAGGAAAGGGATAAATTCAGCCAAACAAAACACATGCCATGAGTACTTCCTCCAAATATCTAATTATAATATGCCTAGATTTATTTGGTGTCTCAATGAGCCCTTTCAATAAGCTCTTATATCTCTTGATTATTTAAGGAAAAATTCAGACATTCTTTCCTTTTATCCACTTTTTCTTCATCCTGGTTTTTTTTTTTAGAAAGATGATGAGGTATTTCTCTCCTCTATATCTGCTTTCTCTCATTTTTTCCCCCAGATCTTTCTTTTTCCCCTGTATCTTCCAGGAGAGACGCCAAACTTGAAAATTCTAATTTGCTATATCATCTTTGAGCTGTATTTGATCTAGGATTCAATCCATGCATTGATTTATTTATTTATAGCTACAGATTTTATACCCATTTTCTCCTAATGGTTCGTCTTCACAAATTCTTCATACTTGTTCTCTTTCTCATAATCCTCCGTTATCTGTTTGAAAATAGTCTCTGTTTTCTCTGACTTATGAGTTCTGTGCTTTCATGCATAGATTAATATCTTGTTTCCTTCTTCTCAAGTTTTTTTTTTTTAATGTATGCATGTATTTGGCTGTGCTGGATCTTAGTTGCAGTATTGGGGATCTAATTCCTTGACCAGGGATTGAACCCAGGCCTCCTGCATTGGCAGCATAGAGTCTTAACCATTGGATCCCCAGGGAAGTCCCTTTCTCATAGTTGTACCCTCCTCACCTTTGTTCTCAAGAGTTTATAGACAAAGGGATTACAAGCATATTTTGCTTTACATGATGAAGGACAAAGTCTAGACTCCACTTAATGCTCTTCCAGGTGAAATGACAGCATGAGGTGTCGTGCTGTGCCTGTCAGAGAGCCTCTTATATTACAGTCTTGGGTGATTCCTCATTTGCCTACTACTTCAGATGACTTTGACCCTTAAGGTACCTCTTAATACCTCTTCCCTGAAGCCTCTCATTTCTAAGAGTTTCTACCTGGGTCACAGTCACAGGTCCAAAGAATGGAAGGATGGGAGAACAGTCAGTCCCAAGGCCCATCCATCCCACCTCTGTTTATCTGATGGGCTCCCCACTTAACCTGGGCTTCAGGACTGTTCTTCTGCCCCCCAGCACCTCTGGGTGCTGTGGGTACTGACCTGTTCATGCCCTTCCAGCGTGGTGGGCTTAACTATGTTGTACCAGGAACAGTATAGAGAAGATAAGGGGCCATAAGCAGAAAGTTCTCTTACTCCCCATCTGTCTCCTATCTGTGATGTCTGTTTTTCTCCCATTCTAAATTAAGCAATTTTTTTTCCACATTAGGACTGCTGAAATAGGTTGAATTGTTGTTATTGTTTAGTTGCCAGGTTGTGTCAGACTCTTTTTCGATCCCCTGGACTACAGCCCACCAGACTCCTCATTCCATGGGATTTCCCAGGCAAGAATACTGGCATGGGTTGCCATTTTCTTCTCCAGAAGATCTTCCCAACCCAGGGATCCAACCCACACCTCCTGCACTGGTACATGGATTCTTTACCGCTGAGCCACCTGAGAAGCCTCAGTAGGTTGAAAAGTTAGTGTCCTCCCGGGACATTAGAAAGTAAAATTTGGGGGAAACTGAGTCTTTGCAGAGGATGCTAGCTTAATTAGTAAGTTAACATATGACCATATTGAATAGGATGGGCCCTAATCCAATGACTGGTGTCTTTATAAAAAAGGACAGAGCCACACAGAATCCCAATGAGACAGAAGAAAAAAGGCTGTGTGAAGGCAAAGGAAGAGATCTGGTGTAGCTACAACAGAAAATGCCAAGGATAGGGGTGCTATCAAGCCAGAAAGAGGTGAGAAAGAATGCTTTCCTAGAGCCTGCAGGAGGAGCATGGTTCTGCCAATACTAGTTTCCAGAATCATGAGAGAGATTTCTATTGTTTTAAGTCACCAAGCTGATGGAAATTTGTTATGGAAGCCCTAGGAAACACACACAGGGGCCCAATCACTTTTTTTTTTNGCCCACAGTAGTAGATATAATGGTCATCTGAGTTAAATTCACCCATTCCAGTCCATTTTAGTTCACTGACATCCAATCCAAGGAGACATAAAAAAGTTAAAACCAAAGAAAATTCCAAAGCCTTAATTTTCTTGCTCCTTAATTTTGAAACTAAAACAGTGATTGGTGATGGATATTAACATTTGTAATATAAATTAAAATGTTTGGAGTGACAAAAATTATGTAAGATTGTACATTACATAAAATTTATCATTTGAGGTATTTAAAGTGTATACTTCAGTGACAATAAAATTGTATTCATAATTTTGTGCAACCATCACCACTATTTCTAAAATTTTTAAATAATCCCAAAGAGAAACTCTACTCATTAAGCATTAAGTCTGCCTTCCTCACTGCCCACTCTCTTCGGCCTCTGATGACTTCTAATCTACTTTTCTGTCTCTATATTTGCCTGATGTAGAAATCGAATTATATAATATCTTGTCTTTCTTTGCCTGGGGTATTGTATTTAGCATAATGGTTTCAAAGCTCATAATGTTGTTGCATGCACTAGAACTTCATTTCTTTTTATGGCTGAATAATATTCCATGCTTTGTATATACCATATTTTATCTTTTAATGGATACTTGGGTTATTTTTATCTTTTGGACTTTGTGAATAATATTTTATGAATGTTGTACAAATCAGAACAACCCATTTTTATAGTCATTATCCAATTACTTACATACATGTATAGATTTAGCAGGTTATGCATGTGTGCATGCTTAGTCATGTCCAACTCTGCAACCCCATGGACTGTAGCCTGCCAGAGTCACCAGGGAAGTCCAAGAACACTGGAGAGGGTAGCCTATCCCTTCTCCAGGGCATCTTCCTGACCCAGGAATTGAACCGAAGTCCCCTGCATCGTAGGTGGGTTTTTTACCAGTTGAACTACCAGGGAAGCCCAACAGGTTAAGAGTTAAGTAACTCTCTCAAGATCCTTGAAGAGGCATAGCCAGGAAAAATATCTGAAGACTGTATCTCTATTGCACTCCATTTTTTCAACCTGATTGAAAATACACAAAATTTAAATTTACCTGGGTATCTTTGGGGCAAAATGGGTTAGAGCACCATGTGTTATAGAGATGTGACCTATGGTAGAAAGCTGCATCAGTTCGGTTCAGTTCAGTGGCTCAGTTGTGTCCGACTCTTTGTGACCCCATGAATCGAATGCAGTTTAATATCTGGCCAAGTAGGGGAAGAGAGACCAATTCTAAATCAATGTGTAAAACAGGCTGCTGTGAATACTTTCATAATGTAAAAATACGACACATTTGAAATCACGGGATCAAAGCATCAGCAAAATACTTTCAATAACTGCAACACCCAGATTTTATAAAACAAAGGTTGGCTGCTAGCCAATTTTTAGTCAGCTGTTGTTATTGTTTAGTCGCTAAGTCATGTCTGAATCTTTTGTGACCCCATAGACTGTAGCCTGCCAGACTCCTCTGTCCATGGGATTTTCCAGGCAAGAATACTGGAGTGGGTAACCATTTCCTTCTCCAGGAGACTTTTCGACTGGAAATCAAACCCATGTCTCCGCATTGGCAGATGAATTCTTTACCACTGAGCCACCTGGGAAGCTCTTAGTCAGTTGTATGTAGAGCCTAAAAAGCATTAAAAGTATGAGAATTGTGAAAGCTCATACAATTTAGAAATACGCTTGCTTTTCTCACTTGCATAAGATGCAGAATATTATGGCAAAAGTAAATGATAGCAACTAACTTTGGGAGAATCATTATCTTGGCATAGCTTTTTATTCCTATTACCTAATCAAGGTTCACATATTAATAAGTAAACAGACTCACAAGCTGACGTTTTAAGGAAAGGAGAGAGAAAAAAAGCACAAGTTAATGTAATGCCATATTAACATCAAGTTAATGGGTTGCCTGTGTAGATAAATGATCTACACTTACATGGGCTTTGTGCAAATTGTGTCAGGATGCAACAAATTTTGGCATGTCCTGTCAAAAACAATTGGTATATTCTAGTGAATTCTTATCAACTCTATTAAAACCTTGTTCCTCATTTCCCTGTCAAGAAGGAGGTTTCTACTCATCTCAAAGAATCATAGGTTGCTGGGAAGATGGAAAATCAACTCACAGAAGATATTGTCATGGTGGCTTAATGCCATTCAGGCTTCTGAATAGAATTTTAAATTCAGAACACTTTTTGTTCTGTTGTAACCTGAGAAGTACATATATAGAAATTACAATTCAGTAAACTAAAATCTATTCTCTTAGTGCACTAAAATGTGCATTATTTGGAACTGTGTTAAAATGTTTGTGTGTTTGGTTATAAGTTAGACTGTATGGGCGGTATATTTGCTCTTCATTAGCTCTGTAGCTTTGGGTAAGTAACCCCAATCCTTCAGGGTTACTTGGAGTAACCCAATCCTTCAGGTTTCCTCAGTTAAATGAGAGAAATAATAAAAACCTAGATCTTTGGTGCTGTAAAGGTTATGCTTTGTATGCATGTGTTCATGCTAAGACACTTCAGTCATATCTGACTCTGCAACCCTATGGACTGTAGCCAGCCAGGCTCCTCTATCCATGGGATTCTCCAGGCAAGAATACTGGAGTGGGTTGCCATGTCCTCCTCCAGGAGATCTTCCCGACTCAGGGATCAAACTCACATCTCTTATGTCTCCTGCATTGACAGATGGGTTCTTTACAACTAGCACTACCTGGGAAGCGCCCAGGAAGCAGTAAAAACAGTGTTTGCTACTTTGTTTTTCAGTGGTAATATTCACTGAAAATCCACTTGAAAATAAGGATTAAATAAATGTATTTTAGATATCTTATTGGCCATGGTATTTAAACATAGTTGTAAAAGTTGAACAGGACTAGATATATCTTTGAAAGACACATGAGATCATTGTGTATTTAAAAGGATCAAATGCCAACCATCTTCTGTGTAGAGAAATCCATTTTATCCTTGGCATTCTGTACTAGAATTATTTCTAGATTGTGACAGGATTAGAGCTTCCAAGAATTTTAAAACAAACAATGAACAAAAACCTAGCACCAAGCATTTTCACCTTACCTCTTTCACACCTGCCTGCCAGGTTAACTAATCCTTCTTTCTTAGCTGTGTTTTTTTTTTTTTTTTCCCCAATCAGAGTGTCTGAAAAAAAAAGATTGAACAAGCCCCATCCTGACAAAGCGAAAGCCTATAGCCTCTAGGTCAAATCATGATTTTAAGACTTTTTTTTTTTTTAAATCCAGTGACCCTAATGCTCACACGTGGTCTTTTATAAAGAAAATCCCCAAGTTTCTTTTATAGTTAAGCCTACAAGATCTTAGCTAGCTTTGGGAATATGCTCCGTGCTAATCTTTTGAGGCAGTCACAGATAAAGTGNTAAAATCCAGTGACCCTAATGCTTACACGTGGTCTTTTATAAAGAAAATCCCCAAGTTTCTTTTATAGTTAAGCCTACAAGATCTTAGCTAGCTTTGGGAATATGCTCCGTGCTAATCTTTTGAGGCAGTCACAGATAAAGTGAGCAAAAATTTGGAGAACAGTAAAGACACTTCTAATCAAAATCATTCATCTCCCCCAAATACCTTTTGCTTAGCAAAATTCCCTTAAAGAACTCCTTTAAAAGTGTTTGGCCTAGCACTACACTAGAAGATATTTTCTTTTCTAGCATTACTCTTCCTGGTCTCAAAATTGCAGTGGCTCAAAAAGAAAAGAACTGGGTGGTAATGGACAAAGCAAACTGCTAGCCTCGGTTCTAGATGGTAAATGGGATTTGAAGACAGTCAAGAGGCTGTGATACCACAATTTAAGAGTACAACTTCCAGAATCATCCCCACAAAGCATTTTGTAGAATTTAAGAAGATATTTCAGAACATACAGAAACCTTAAAATGGATCTCTTGTTAAAATTTGAAGTAGTATCAAGATGTGTTCAAGTGTTTTATTTACACAAAACCATTAAAGGAAAAAAAAGTTAAGGAAAAATTGAATAACTTATCAAAGATGGCTCATAATTCGTACAAACCAACATACTTTATGAAAATGACATAAAACTAAATATAGACATGTGACTTGATCATAGTCTCTTGGATCTGTGTATTTCTTAGAAAATGAGGAAATAGCTTTTATCTTCTCTGCCATATTTTTCTCTATCCTGTTATAATCTTGGAGCCTTCTTTCTATAAAAAACTATTATGAATGAATCTAGTATCAATCAGTGTAAATTTGCATTAAGTTTCTCAGGAGTATTTAGAAGTTAAGCCTTGAAATAAACAGTAGAGTGTATAACTACTGAGATTTCATATGTATGTGTGTGTATGTGACCCTATGGACTGTAGCAAGCCAAGCTCCTCTGTCCACGGGATTCTCCAAGCAAGAATACTGGAGTGGCTTGCTATGCCCTCCTCCAGGGGATATTCCTGACTCAGGATTGAAGTCACATCCCTTATGTCTCTTGCTTTGGCAGGTAGGTTCTTTACCTCCAGAGCTACCTGGGAAGCCCCCTGGTAAGGGATTTCATACACTAGCAACTTAATAACACTGCCTTTGTGTGCCTGAGGGTATTTACACATGTATCTGTGTGCATGGAAACTGGTGAGTAGAGGAAATGCAGAGAAACTGTCCCTAAGGTCTATAAGGTGTTCATTTACTTCACTTATTCACTTATGTGTGAGGCTACTAATTTATCAACATATTAAAGCCTGAGATAAGAGAAGAGCTTGCTTGATTTCTTGTGCTTGATGAGATGAACAATCTTCTTGCTGAATATATCTGGGGACTTCTCATGGAAGGAGTCTGAGAGGAATTAGCCTCTCAAGATCCCTTTTAATCAGGGTAAAACTACCCCAAAATAATTTTAAATATTTGATCTGTGGTGTGAGGTCCAAACATTACTATGACTTTGTAGCCCTGGAAAGGCTAAAAGACTTGACCAATCAGTACCAGTTGCCATATTCCCTGCCTGTGCATCTGACCTTGATCTTCAAAATCAGACACAGAAATCACAATATGCAGCCAGCTATGAGCAGAGACACAAGACCACATGGCTGCCAAGCATGCAACTACAGATCCAGGCCCGGCATGTTCTAACAGTAACTATGAAAGCATCCACTTTGGATAATTTAGTTATCTCATAAAGAAGCCCACATCTCATAAAGAAACCGGCTCACTCATGCATCTGCTTCCTTTGAATCTCAAGGCCACACTCCATTTTCTCTTTCTCAGTGTCTTCCACAGCCAGAGTTTCAAGAGGAGAGTCCAAAGTGATGCATGAGTGAGCCGGTTTCAACCCAGCTGTTTTAGTTTGTGCTTCAGACCTGTCTCAGGTCCTCTGAGGCCTTTGCTTTCATTTTCTCAACCCCAGAAGAAGCAAATGGAAAAGACTCAGAGCAGCATGGAGATGTTCCAAAAGCAGAGCTGTGAGCATGCATTTATCTTGCTGGGGAATGAGGTTTCGCCTCCAACCTACGCTCTGAGGGGGCGGCTGTGATGTCTCCATGGGATGAGAGAAAAATCAATATGTATGGCAATCTGGTGTTGTGCCCATGGGACTGTGCAGGGAAGATAATGCCGCATGCCATCACTGTGTCCTAAAGGAGGGTTGCCACCAGCATCCAAGGCACCTCTGTATCAACACAGTCACTGAAGGGAAGGAATGATGGCTGTAACAGCGGGAACAGACATTCCTGTTTCTTTACCTCTCTCTCTCTTCACTTGCTTCAAAAATTCCTCCTCATCCTCCTGCCCCCACCCCATCATCATTGTATATGTTTTGGTATTCAGCAAAGAAATGGATTTGGGGTTGGAGAACTCAGCTACTGACTGAAATAATAAAAATGATACACATCCCTGATCAGATTTATGGAGAGGCACTTAGTGGCATTCGCCCAACAGATGTGAAGCATTACAATGACTTTATAGATGGAACAATTCCTTTAAAAGGAGAAGCACACAAATTGCTTCCTGTAGTGAGAGGGCAGGACAGGGGGTAGATTTTGAAGCTCATTAAATGACTCAGAGTGAGGAGGCAGAGAAAATAATTTATCCATAGTTAGGAGTGTTTGGGATTGTTTATTTTCTGAAATGACATAATCTGCCAAGGCGTGCCTATGGATGACATACTTACAGGACCAGGATGTTTTTTGTAGCAAAGTCTGCTTAGAGGTGTCCACATGAACAGAGGTCTCATTTCTTTTCTGTTCCAAGCTTTGTGTGTGCCCACTTCATAGACCAATGACATGTGTCCTGTTAGGGAGAGAACGAGGGGAATAACTGTCCTTTGGGCCCTTGACGCTGGTATTAATGGACACCATGGGCTTGTCCTATTCACATGGACAGACACCCCACCAGTCAGCCATTGTCTGCCTCTCTTTTTGTAAAGAGGTGGTCAGTGCAAAAGAACAAGTGTTGGTGTAACACTGAGAGTTCCTGGGAGAGTTCTAAGATAGGATGTTTCCATTAACGAGAAAGTGTTTTATTCACACTGGTTGAGAAGGCTGTGCAGACCACTCCTTGGAAATTAAGTGCTTGCCTCACCCAAAGGAAATGACCTGTTTGACACAGTTTGTCAATTCTGTGCTTGTTTTTTCTGTCACTAGCTGTGTTCTCAGAATGTGTTCTAATTGTCCCATTTTCTGTGGAAATCAGTTGGCTGCTAAAACAGTTTATATAGTCATTAAACCCAAAGTGGATTATCCACATAGGATGGAAAGGATCTCAAAACTTGTGCTTACTTATCCACATGAGATTTTCATGGTAGCACCCTAGATGTCCATCAACGGATGAATAGATAAGAAAGCTGTGGTACATATACACAATGGAGTATTACTCAGCCATTAAAAAGAATAAATTTGAATCAGTTCTAATGAGGTGGATGAAACTGGAGCTTATTATACAGAGTGAAGTAAGCCAGAAAAAAAAACACCAATACAGTATCAGTTCAGTCGTGTCCGACTCTTTGCGACCCCATGAATCGCAGCACGCCAGGCCTCCCTGTGGATCACCAACTCCCGGAGTTCACTCAAACTCACATCCATCGAGTCCATGATGCCATCCAGCCAACTCATCCTCTGTCGTCCCCTTCTCCTCCTGCCCCCAACTCCTCCCAGCATCAAAGTCTTTTCCAGTGAGTCAACTCTTCACACGAGATGGCCAAAGTACTGCAGTTTCAGCTGTACCATCATTCCTTCCAAAGAGATCCTAGGGTTGATCTCCTTCAGAATGGACTGGTTGGACCTCCTTGCAGTCCAAGGGACTCTCCAACACCACAGTTCAAAAGCATCAATTCTTCGGTGCTCAGCCTTCTTCACAGTCCAGCTCTCACATCCATACACGACCACAGGAAAAACCATAGCCTTNTGACATATATTTTAAGAGAAAACAATGGATGGTTTCATAATGAATCTTTGCTCAAGTCTTTTGCATCTGAATTATAGGCACTGAATGAATCAGCTTCTTCTACAAAGCGCTAGCTACAATGAATAGTTCTACGTTAAAAAAAAACGGCATCTCTAGCAAAATTTTTAAATTCTTAATGAGGATATTAAAAGCAGCTAGCTATATAACTGATAATCGTATTGTTTATTAGTAGGGAATATAGAGAAGCTCTGGCTTATATTTGAGAATAATTATATGGATTGTACATCTGTATTCAGGAATGTGTTTTCTGATATGCTTCAATCACCATTCATCTGTACATCTATTAAATTAGGTAGTGGTTTAGTGGCTCAGAGGTTAAAGCGTCTGCCTGGAATGTGGGAGACCCGGGTTCGATCCCTGGTTTGGGAAGATCCCCTGGAAAATGAAATGGCAACCCACTCCAGTACTCTTGCCTGGAGAATCCCATGGAGGGAGGAACCTGTTAGGCTACAGTCCATGGGGTCTCAAAGAGTCGGACACGAGTGAGCGACTTCGCTTTCACTTTAGTAGCTCAGTCATGTCCGACTCTTTGCAGTCCCATGGACTGTACTCGAAAGAATCCTGGAATGGGTTGCCATTTCCTTCCCCAATACTAATTATGCATGCTTGTAATATTGAAGTAGGGACCATGATTATAGTCAGTTTCTGTGTAAGATTCTTTTATTCTCTGATTTATTTCATTTAAAAGTATGCAGTCTAGTATGAGATTATATAATCATGTATAAAACAGGGAACTTGTTTAACAGAATATCTTAATATCACATTATGTTAGTAAAATGAGTGTTAGGTGATGAAAGGTATTAATTTGATATATATTACATTTATTATTGTATCACTACAGCTTTTTTTACTGACTGTCCCTGAACTTTCTGTATTCTTTCTTTAGAATTAATCAAATGGTCATGGAAGAAAAGTTCCTAGATCATCAGAAGTTGACAGTTTTCAGTGTGGTGTGTGTGCTTAGTCTTAGAGAGAATTGAGTTTGGTATAGGGGTGATGGATGAAGTTTTACTGAGTGATGGATAACTGTTCATTCTGTTAATGGCATATCATCTATCAACTACTTTTGATATGGTTGATCACAAGATGTTGCTGACTCAAATTTTGTGGATTAACTGAGGTGAAAGTGATACCTGTTTGAAGTTTCACTAATACAAAATTTCCCCTCTTGGAAGTAGGATGGATTAAATTATCTGTCGAAATGCTTTTCCATATAAGTTCTTTACTGTCAAATTTCTTGTTTTCTCAACCATATCTCTTCTGTATTAGCTGAAATAGAGCCTTATATTGTTAGATGATTTTTCTGTGTCATGCAAACTTTTTGTCTCCATATCTACATTCCTTTCTACAAGCTTTTTATTTTTAAGAAAATGAGGTGGATTTCTGGCCCCGCATGCCAGGGTAAGCTCTCTGTAGCCCATCCTTCACATTGATTGCAACTGACAACTTGAAAATCTACAACAAACAACTAATTCAGGTCTCTGAAAAGTAAACAAAGGGAGAGGATTATGAAACATGGTTAGAGAGGCAACCTTCACTGATACAAGTTTCCTGTTGTTTTTCTCTCAATCAAAATAAAAGAGAATAAAATCAACAACAAGAATACAGTCCAGGAAAATAAATATTATGAGAGAAACGGNAGGATTATGAAACATGGTTAGAGAGGCAACCTTCACTGATACAAGTTTCCTGTTGTTTTTCTCTCAATCAAAATAAAAGAGAATAAAATCAACAACAAGAATACAGTCCAGGAAAATAAATATTATGAGAGAAACGGGGAGGGGGGGGAGAAACAGAGTTAGAACCAGAAAATTAGAATTATCAGAAAAAGAATATTAAAGAAGAGACTTTTAATATGTTAACCAATTTTTAAAATGGAATAAAAATATAAGCAAGGAAAAATGGTGTAAAAAAAAGACTGATAATTCATTTGTTTGCATATACCTTGTTTGTATTGATCAACTCTTTTCAAAGATACTCTTGATCTCTTTTTTAAGGAATATTTCTTGTATATATCATAACATTGAGTATTGCTTTCTAATAAATACTATTAGAATTTCAAAAAATAAATGATCATTTACTTTTGTTGACAGGGTAGATATATTTTTCTAGTCATTACTTTTATAATTTTGCCTGTACTTAAATTTCTTCTCATTTCTTTAGATAATATCTAATGGTTCCATACTGAGTGGCAATAAAATCAGAATAGGTGTTATTTGTAATTTCTCTACTCATTTTGTGCTATTCAGTTTTTGTAATTGGGCATTTATTAATATTTGCTTGTACTGTTTAATATATGTATATCAATATGGGTGGATTGTGAGCCTTAAAAATATTCTGTAACTCTCAGCTGTAACATATGAGAATATCAGGGAGATAATTTTGCTTTTTACATCTTTTACTCACTCCCTCCTCTTAACTTTTATGGTTAGATCATTTGTACACTGTCAGAACTGTCCATAAAATGTGTTTTTCACATTTTCTACACAATTTTCCCCTTGAGTCTACAGACAAATGCATTTGATGTTCACTACTAGTCTTAATGGGGGCTTCCCTGGTGGTTCAGACAGTAGAGTCTGCCTGCAATGCAGGAGACTGAGTTAATGATAGCAGTCCTGATCAGCACCACATTGACTGAAGTTTTTCCTCCAGTAAAAAGATTTTCCTTCCTTGAATTTATAGATGTTCCTAACTGTAGACTTTACAGCTGATGGATATTTTGGGAGGATAAAGATAAAGCTATTAGCTTCTTTCTCGTCTTGATTAATTTGTACATATTGCCTCCTACATTCTTGGTGTCAACTTGTGGCTGTGAAAAACTCTAATGCCCCATTGTTTTTCCTTTCTTATGTATGTCTTGACCTTTGCACTTAACCTTCCAAATAATGCTTTCTTAATCATTAACGTTCAATTATTATTCAGTGATTTGTCTTGGGATTGAACCTTCTGATATAAATTATATATATATATACATATATATAAACTATATAGGTATACATATTCATATTATATATATACCTATATGGTTTACCTTGGTCTAAGATAACTTTTTCTAATTCTGTTTTATTTTCTGTATTTCTGTTTCTTTGGAAAGAGGAGAGGATTAATTTTGTTTTCTTCTCTCACATCTCTTTAGGATTCTTACTTTCTTTGCAGACCAGTCTTTCTTGTTTTGTTTGTGTTAATCTTTTCTAAAATGATTTCTACTTTTAATCCCATTTCTTTCATGAATCCTGCTACTTTCAATTTCACTCTCTGGCCATCTCTTCTTGAGACCTCGTGTTTCATCTCTTGGTCTCTATATATTTTAAGTTGTTGAAATTTACATTGGCATGTACAAATGTTCACTACACTTTTCTTCTGTTTCATAACAACATGTTTCTGATGATTAAAAGAGTTGATGTTTTCCTTTTCATCTTTGTTCTTATAGTATCTTTCCTGGTTGCTAAGGAGGTTCCTTTAGTGTTTGTCATATCGGAGTATTGCATTTTCTTGACTAGCTAACAGTAGGCGTTTCTTGTAGGAAGTGGGAACAAGGTTATAGAGTTGTGCAGGCACCACAGCTCCAGGGCTCTCTCACCATTTTCTGTAATGATAAACTACCTCCTCCTGGTTTGAGATATTATAGATCTACTGCTGTTTTGATTCCCAGAACCCAAACTAGTTCGGGACACCTTCCATCTGCACGCTTATCCTTTCCTGTTTCCCACTGCCCTGCCTCGAGTGAAACAACCCTTGCCGTCCAGATTGATTCATTCAGTGTTAGAAGTTACACTTTGTAGTTTGTTTTCTGATGTTTTCCACCTCTGAGGATTTTTCTCTCCACTTCCCTGAGGACTCTATCCTGTTAGCTTTTAACTTTGCTCCAGCATTTCTGACTCTGGGTGGGGCTTCTCCTCTGAATTCATACACTTGTTTGTGGATTTCTAGTCATCTGCCACCATCAGCTGCCCCCACCCTTTCAGTTTATTTCTTCTCCTGAATCCTGACTTCCCTTGAGTACTTCTTAACTCAGGTCAGTAGGGTTTGTGACAACAACTTGGAAGATTTGGAGTTAGAGGGTCTGTCTTTGTTTCATGTACTTGCTGAAAATAAAGTTTGTAGTCTTTATTTTTGTTTCTCCCATCTTGTTTCTAGGAGAAGTGATATGACTAAGCTGCTACTGTGGAAATGTACAAATCTTTGCACATGTTTCAGTGATGGAAATGTAATACTTAAACTTACCATTACTTCATATGTTTCTACCTCTACCAATTTTCAGAAAATTTAGTTTATATAAATTAATTTAGTTTTAAGTTTTTTAAGCATAATTTTATTTAGTTTTTTTGGAAACATACTTTTAATAACTTTTTTAAAAAACTCCCCCAAATTTAGAACAATTTCAAAAAATAATTAAAAATAACTTATTCTTTTGCGAGTACTGAATGGTACTGAAAACTGGTTATTTTGAAGATTCCTTTTTTTTTTTTTTTTTTTTTTGGTCCTCACTTCTGAGTACTTCCTTGTATTATAAACTTTCCTTTATTACCTGCATAAGCACATAATAACCCTCAGCTCCTCAGATTGCCTGTTACGTGGCAGCCTTGTTAAANTGTTGCTGAAGCCTGGCTTGGAAAATTTTGAGCATTGCTTTACTAGCATGTGAGATGAATGCAATTGTGTGGTAGTTTGAGCATTCTTTGGCATTGCCTTTCTTTGGGATTGGAATGAAAACTCACCTTTTCCACTAATATATATATGAAATTTAGAAAGATAGTAACAATACCCTGTATGTGAGGCAGCAAAAGAGACACAGATGTATATAACAGTCTTTTGGACTCTGTGGGAGAGGGAGAGGGTGGGATGATTTGGGAAAATGGCATTGAAACATGTATAATATCATATATGAAATGAATCACCAGTCCAGGTTCAATGCATGATACAGGGTGCTTGGGGCTGGTGCACTGGGATGACCCAGAGGGATGGTACGGGGAGGGAGGTGGGAGGGGGTTCAGGATGGGGAACACGTGTACACCCATGGCAGATGTATGGCAAAACCAACACAATATTGTAAAGTTAAAAAAGGAGATTTTCAATAAATATTTATTAAATGGATGAAGATTGAGTCATGATCTCTACCACCTATTTTGAACCCAAGGTGTTGGGAGTAGAGAGACTAGAGACAGCAACTTTAATGGAATGAAGGCTTTAAATGTTAGATTAGGATTGGAGGAACCATGTCAATTGCTTCAAGGCTACAAGGATACTCTTCTATGCCAATTAGTCTAAAATAGGATGAAGCAGAAGGTGCTTATACTCTTCCAAAAGATTGAAACACGCAGGACCGAAGGGACACTATTATAGGTCACCAAAAACATGTACATATGCTATTTTTGGTTAGTATTTTTCTTCTTTGATCTATTATGTCTAGGGTTTTAGTTACATTATTTTTGTTTTTACAATTTTAAATTATGAAATAGTTCATATATTTTAAAATATTTATAACAAACCATACTTTATTTATTATTTATACATTTATGTATTATTAGTATAATAATAAAACATTTAAACCCACAACCTAGCTTAAGAAACAGCAAATTTCCAATTTGACTGAAGCCACCTGTGTGAATCCACTGTCTCTTCCTAAGAGGTAACTATCAGGAGGAGTGTGTTCTATGTTATTTTCCTCATAATTCTGGTCTATAGCAAAGAATACAAAAGAATAAATGGTATTTCACTGGCTCTATGTTAAAAAGTATCCATTTTTCAATCTGGCGAGACAGTCATTCCAGACAAGCATGTTGTTATCTTTGCTATGCAAAAGCAGTGAGTGTCCAAAAGCAGATTTAATTTTAAATTTCTTGCAGATGGAGTTTCTCCTTAAACTTTAATGACTTAAATTTTTTTTTCTATTGGCTGTTTGATAAATTCAACTCAAAAATACAAGATAATAGGCTGTATGAGACGGTCTCCTTTATTATTCAGTATTTTATAATCCTTCAAAAATTTGCATAATTTCATTTTCATAAGATTTATCATACTTAAAAGACATTGTATGCTTTAAAGCAGGTGATTTCAGATGTATTTTATGAAGAATGATTACCTATCAACTTTATTCAGTGTAAGAGAAACATTTCTCTAATTAAATATCAGTGATTTATATTTGCTGAAATGTAGTATGTCTAATTGGAGTAGGAAATGGCAACCCACTCCAATATTCTTGCCTGGAGAATCCCAGAGACAGAGGAGCCTAGTGGGCTGCCGTCTATGGGGATGCACAAAGTCGGACATGACGGAAGCGACTTAGCAGCAGCAGCAGTATGTATAATTATAGACATGATTTTAGATGACAAAACTAATGACTACACTAGCTGACTAATACATTATTAACCAGCTTAGCGCTTGAAATGAAAGTAACAGGGAGAAATTAAGTATGTGCATTGCATTATGCAAATTCTTTATGTTAAATTAATGTACTAGCAATGACTTTCTAAAGATGTGGTTAACATGAGATAAATTTAGCTAAAGTTGAGACTTTCGGTACATCATACATGCTTTTATTAAAATAGCACATATTCATTGGATAACTACTTCCTGGCATTGTGTAAAGCTCTGGGCATCCAATTGTTTGGAAAGAGCTTTTGAATTCAGGGGTGACGCTTCTATTATTAATGGTATTCATCCAGCAGTCATTCCCGCAACATAAAGTCTACAGATATAAAGCTTTGTTTTGGTTTTTGGCTGTAATAATTGTAAATAAAGTGAATCAAAGACAAGCCATTTTGCTGTGGAGTGTTGAATGCCTTTACTGAAAACAAAAACAACCCCCCCTCCAAAAAAAAAACAACAAAAAAAACCTGCCATTTTGGATCAAACCCTTTGTAAGTAAGACTCAAATTCCATCTTCTTTAAATATCCACTATCCACTTAATGTGATGTGATGTACAAGCTCAGTCGTGTCTGACTGTTTGAGACCCATGGACTGTAGCCGGCCAGGCTCCACTGTCCATGGAATTTTCCAGGCAAAAATACTGGAGTGGGTTGCCATTTCCTTCTCTAGGGGATCTTCCAAATCTAGGGCTCAAACCCGCGTCTCTTGCATCTTCTGCACTGGTAGGCAGATTCTTTACCACTGCGCCACTTGGGAAGCCCTCAACAATTCTTTGACCCCACCAGGACAACAATATCCTGATCCTTTTCAGTATGTTTTTTTTTCCCCCACGTCTTCATTTTCCTCTCTGCTCAGCTTAATTTATAAGCTCAGTCATTATAATCATTCCTTTACATACTTCTCAAATTCTCTTCCCAATGTCTCCCTTTGTTGAATTGCATTGGTTCAAGTAGAACTTCGGTTAAAGCTTTCTATCTACTAACTCCATGCATCCTGTGCAGCAAAAAAATGGGTAGAGAAAAACAACAACCAAGTTGATCAATCTCCTTTCAAATTCATGATGACAGAATGAGCCTAATTATGCTGCCTAACCAATCCTCCTCTCTTTATCAGGTCTAAGTACATTCCATTTTTTTCTGGATGATTCAAACTTTTTTCTGCTTTATTCTCTCAACAGTGAAAGTTCACCTCCAATTCTTTCTCTCAGTTGATGATGTACCTACCTATTTACCTGGTAACTAGAAGCCATCAGAAGAGAACTTGCACACTCTCAGACCACATATCCTTCCCACCTGCTTCTGTTTCATGGACTTTATCTCACCTCCTAACTGCAGATGATCTGCATATGTCAGCTACCTAAGACTTGAGCAGTGGATCCCAGCCCTCTTCATCTACAGTGAAGACATTACTCCCTTATTTTTCCTTCATCATCAGTTTTTCCTTCAGAATCAGGATGTTGCCATTTGTAAATAAACATGTTTCTAGCTATCATCAAGTTCCCTTTCTTTCTGTTTCTCCTGAGCATTTACTCCTATGTATTATACAAAATATTATTGCTTTATTATTTAGTTTAATACAAAACCTTTCCAATAGAATATAAGTGACACAAAGACAGGGATTTTTATATCCTTTATCCTGCCCTCTTGTCCAGGCAGTATTTCTGATCTCAAGATAACATCTCTCTATGTCCTCTCAGATATTCAGATTTATGTGAATAGGAGGCTGGGAAGTGGGGTGGGGGAGCAGAGTTGAGGTGTGCTGTGACTAAAGTTTATTAATGGTGACATTTTATATTGGAAAATATATGCTATACAAAATTAAGGCTTGAGGGTACAACAGGCACACTGAGTGACATACCCAGAATGAGAAAAATATCACAAGTTCTTTCACAAATAAAATCATTCATAAGATTATAGGAGGCTTTTGTATTGAATTACACCATGTAAGGGCTTCCCAGGTGGCGCTAGTGGTAAAGAACCCACTTGCCAATGCAGGAGACCTTAAAGGATGAGGATTCAATCCCTGAGTTAGGAAAACCCCTGGAGGAGGGCATGGCAATCCACTACAGTATTCTTGCAAAGAGAATCCTATGGACAGAGATGCCTGGCAGGCTGCAGTCCCAATGGCTGGAGAATTGGACATGACTGAAACGACTTATTGTGAATGCACGCACACCATATAAATGGACAAAATAGTAAGACATTAATTTTTCTCTACAAAAACGTAATACATATTATGGGCTAGGCATTAGGCTAGTGCTAAGGAATAATAAGGTAAACAGGACATGATCTCTTACCTCACGAAAGCTTATATTTTAGTGGGAAAATCATAGCTTTTATATTCAGACATACGGTATCAATAATATGACTTGGAAAGCACTGTGATAGAGTTATGAGCCTAGAGCCTGCAATATGGCAGCAGCCCTATTGATTCAGCCCGGGAAAATGAACAATTTAGCATGATTTGCCTTCAATGGATTAAGTTGTGAATATTAAGGACCATCAACAGATCTAATGAGCCTCTCTGTTAGGTCAACAAAAATTTGCCAGCAGATGGGGCATACTTATTGTGCCACGTTGCCATCAACGAATTGGGGGCAGAGCGGAGGGGATCAGAGCCTGTGGAGTAATTCAGGAAGAATAAAATCCAATGCACACATACACTCAAATGATGCAAAACCAACTATAGAAGAAGGATGAATACAGAAAGTCGTAGGTTTTGCAGCAAACCAAACTACGTAGAAGACAGTACATAATGTTTTCACATTTCATGATGCTGGTTGCCTCAGACTTCCCTGATAGCTCAATTGGTAGAGAATCTGCCTACAGTGCAGGAGACCCCTGTTTGATTCCTGGGTTGGGAAGATCTGCTAGAGAAGGGATAGGCTACCCACTCCAATATTCTTGGGCTTCCCTTTGTGGCTCAGCTGGTAAAGAATCCACCTGCAATGCAGGAGACTTGGGTTTGATCCCTGGGTTGGGAGGATCCCCTGGAGGGGAAAGACTACCCCCTCCAATATTCTGGCCTGGAGAATTCCATGGACTGTATAGTCCACGGGGTCGCGAAGAGTCGGACATGACTGAGCAACTTTCACTTTTTTCAGATAATGCTAGCTCTTCTTAGTGACATCTGGTCACCTCCAGAGGACAGCCAGCTTTTTCCACAGGTCATCTAATAATCTGACTCTTTTAATCCCAGGCCAAGAGTCATAAGCTTTGTTCTAACAAGTTCTAATTTACCACCTCGAATAAATATCAATAAATATAAATATACTTAGATATCACTGGGCCTCAGTTTTCTTGCCTGTAACTCATCAAGAACACACTGAAAGTTTACATGTGAAGGACATAAGCACTATAAATAAGGAGTTGTGAACACTGCCCTCAAGGACTTCCCGTGGGAGTGAAAACAAAGAAAGAAAGAAATGTTCCACAATGAGCTTTATGTAAAATCTATGTACCAAGTACAGAAATAATACTGAGAGTATATTTATTCTGACTGTACAATAATCTAATAAGTACTTAAATTTTTTAAGTAATTAAATTTTTATTTAAATAATAGCATTCTGGTAAAAATGTTTAATAACAATATTCAGTTTTTACTCATTTGGGCATATATTTTCCTAGAACTCTAATAACATATCTGAACTTTGTTCTAGTCCCTATACACACACCTTTTCTCCCCAAGATACCTCTTTTCTCTGCTAAGCTAGAATCCCAAGGGGTTTTGGGGAAATATCTGGGTCTATTCTGGGAGAGAAAGGAGATCTTCTCCTCTATTCCTTTTGTGCCCATTTTGCTTTCTTGTTTGCATATGCACAGAGCCCTCCATGCTCCACCTGCTCCATTCCTGTGTCAGCCTGCAAGATTCTAGGCTGGATCTAACCAGTACTAGTTCTGGGTGCTTCTGCCATGGGCATGGTGATTAGTGTACAAGCCTGTGAAGACCCAGCCCCAAATACTTGGGTCTAGATAGACTCTGCACGCTTCTGAAAGTCTTTGAAAATAAACTGTTAGGGAAGCTGATCTTACAACTCAAATTATGAGAATTCACTTAAATTTCACTTAAGAGTTGTTCACTCTGACAAAACATCTACTTTCAATCTAAGAATTATCTCTTGGGAATGAATATTTGATAGTTTATCATCCCAATCATTTAAATCCATAGTCCCTTGCTTTCCAAGGTTACGTCAGTTTGAGGTGGGGTGAGGATTTGTTATTTGGTGAAAGTGAAAGTTGCTCAGTTGTGTCCAACTCTTTGAGACTGTATGAGCTATACAGTCCATGGAATTCTTTAGGCCAGCCAGAATACTGCAGTGGGTAGCCTTTCCCTTCTCCAGGGTATCTTCCCAACCCGGGAATTGAACCCAGGTCTTCTGCATTGCAGGAGGATTCTTTACCAGCTGAGCTACCAGGGAAGCCCTAAACAGCTGTCAATGCAATCAATTGTTTTCTAAAAGTCTTAAAACACTCACTACTATTACACGTCTTGAGCTTTCCACACAACTAGGAATGTCTATCAGCGTCTGCGTTTACTTTCATTATTCACTCTGTACTACAGAAACACTGTTGCCTTTTGGTCCACAGAGGGCATGACCGTAGACTATGACATTAGATAGAGTTTGCCATTGAATCACTGGTGACGACAAGCAAATTATCTAAATTGTTTGTCTTAATTTCTCAACAATAAAATTTTTAAAGTCATGTTTCTTCCTCTATTGCTGACAGAATTAGATGAAACACTTTGGTAGAGTCTTTGACGATGTCTTGAACCTACTGTTTAATGCTTACACTCTTGGTACGTATGCATAGATAAGTGCATACATGCAAAATATATGAAATCTTTGTGTTACATTTGGAGGCTTGAGCCCCAGTGAATATAGAATTCTATGAGAATAGTCCCTTAGCATCTCAAGTATATGGAGATCTTTGATATAGGATATTGGAATCTAAATATTAGGATATAAAATTTTAATTTTTACCAACATTTAAACAATTTAAAGCAGTAAGTGATGGGAATATTTGACAATGAGGATCATACTTTGGGATATTAATTTATGTAGGTGAGACATAATTACCACCCACTTTTGCCCACCTTGGACTTCCCTCATGGCTCAGATGGTAAGGAATCAAGAGATAGGTTCTCAGTGAAACTAATGAAACTACCACTTAAGGTTGTTCACTTTCTTTGGACCCTTTCTAACACCCTAGAAAGAGCCTAGCATTATGTATCAAGTTGTACAACTTTGGGGTTCCTAAAGCCTAGCTATGCCTCTGCCCTAGTCTTGAGCCTCTTCTTAGTCTGTGTCTGTGGCTTTTCAAAGATCTCTATATCCTTTAGATGCTAAGTATATCACATATTAAAGAATCACAGGTCAATTTCTCACTTCCACCAAATCCTCTCTTTGGAGTATATTTATTAAGTTCTACAGAGACTCTCGGAAAGGCCCTCTTTGAGCAAATCTTCAATAAAATCTTTTATTAAGTGTTTAAGAATATACTTCTATTTGGTAACTTTTGTACATTGAATGTGCTGGTTTGAATAACACCTACCTGGTGACTCATTATGGGAAAAAGAGTATTTGCTATAAGAACTTAGAATTCTCAGTGTATTATTAAAATAAAGCAAGCCAAAGGAAAATTAGAAGTTTAGCACATTTCTGGAATGAGGAGAAGAGATACAATCAATACAAATGATAGCTTTATTTACTTTCACTTATTTTGAATGACAGAAATGGTAGATGGGAAAGGCAAAACAAGGAGACTAGCACTACTTATTCTAAATAGAGTTTAGCCAATGAAAAAAGTGTAGGTGTGTTTAAGAGCATATGCATATTATTGTGTGGTCCTAAGGCTGGCTAATGAAACACACCCTAGATTTGAAATATATGGCTCAGGTTCTTTTCTCATTCCAGGCAAGGAGGCCATCTGATAAAATGATGTCAATTCTACTCTGCCTTGTTGAACTTATGTCCTGGTTTAATCAATTTGACATGAGTTATACAAGAAATAAAAGAGGTATATTAATGAACTTGAGATGAGAGGGCCAGAGTCAAAGAAGAAATCATTTTCTAGTTAATGAAACTAGTGAAAAATTGAGAAGNATCCCAAATTTGAAATATATGGCTCAGGCTCTTTTCTCATTCCAGGCAAGGAGACCATCTGATAAAATGATGTCAATTCTACTCTGCATTATTGAATTTATGTCCTGGTTTAATCAATTTGACATGAGTTATACAAGAAATAAAAAAGGTATATTAATGAACTTGAGATGAGAGGGCCAGAGTCAAAGAAGAAATCATTTTATAGTTAATGAAACTAGTGAAAATTTGAGAAGATGAGTGCACTTTAATGCTGTCATTTTCAAAATAATCATCTGTTGCATCTCATTCTTGAATATTGTAAGTGAAATAATGCATTTTTACATGGAATTTAGCTAATAAAAAGGAGCTGCTGACTTTTTCTTGGTCATAAAAATGGCACTAAGATACCAATCANCTTTAATGCTGTCATTTTCAAAATAATCATCTGTTGCATCTCATTCCCGAATATTGTAAGTGAAATAATGCATTTTTACATGGAATTTAGCTAATAAAAAGGAGCTGCTGACCTTTTCTTGGTCATAAAAATGGCACTAAGATACCAATCACATTTAGCATAATCTTGCCTTATCATGGTCAAATGATGAAAATCCTGACTCTCTAATGAAAAAAAACGTGGAATAAGTAAATAGTTTAATTTAAGTTAACTATACAAATATGTGTGCGTGCACGCACACACACACACACACACACATGCAGTTTCCCCTTTGTACAAACTATTGTATCGATATAGTCTAAATGCTTTCAATTTCATCATGAAAATCACTTAGGTTGGTTGATTGATTTTAAACCGGCAAGGAGGACTTTATTCAATACTTTTGCAGTGGGGAGAGACATTGACTATAATTCCACTGAAAGGAAACGTGGGAGAGTTTTTAAGCAACCAGGTGAATCAGTGGAAAAGTATGAGAAGACCTTTTTGGTGGGGTTGTCTAAGGTGTTTAAGCTATTGGTGTTTCCTAATTGACACTTATAGAAGTTATGTAAGCTCTCACCCTCTCATAGAGACTGGGAGATAGGGCTCCTATCTTTCTTGAAGTGAAGCGAGGTGAAAGTTGCTCAGTTGTGTCCGACCCTTTGCAACCCCATGGACTATACACTCCATGGAATTCTTCAGGGCAGAATATTGGAGTGGGTGGCCTTTCCCTTCTCTAGGGGATCTTCCCCATCCAGGGATCGAACCCAGGTCTCCCACATTGCAGGCAGATTTTTTTCTTTCTTGGATGATTACAATGTCAAAGAGATGGCTCCCAGGTCCTTGAGGAAGACATTCCTGGGGAGACACTCAGATAACACCTTTAATATAAGGTCATATATCGAGAATCTATTACTTGGTAAACACCTTATATATATATGCTTTATTTTAATTCTCCTTCCAAACTCTAGGAGTTATTTGAGATTAACTCATTTTACAAATGAGGAAACTGAACCTTTGAGAGAATAATTGTCAATGCTAACAGACTGCGTGGAACTTGACTTTGAGTCCTAATTTCTTCATTTGTAAAATGGGATAACATCACTTATTGCATTAAAAAGTTCGTTTTTCTTTATGCCATGCTGGCACCATGTGGATTCCAAACTTCCTCCATACATAGTTAGTCACACGGACTCTGAAGCATTAGCACCTCCTTTTGACTTTCTAGCTTCTTTGCTTAGCCATGTAAACTGGAAGCTATTTAACTGTTTTTACTCTCATTTTTCTTATCTGTAAAACAGAAATAAAACAAGTCACTTCAGTCGTGTCCAACTCTGTGCGACCCCATAGACGGCAGCCCACCAGGCTCCCGCGTCCCTGGGATTCTCCAGGCTGGAGTGGGTTGCATTTCCTTCTCCAATGAATGAAAGTGAAAGTGAAGCACTCAGTTGTGTGCAACTCTTAGCAACCCCATGGACTGCAGCCTACCATGCTCCTCTGTCCACGGGATTTTCCAGACAAGAGTACTGGAGTGGGTTGCCATTGCCTTCTCCAATACTCACAGCATATGATTTCTATAAAAATTAAATGAATTAATATTCACTTATTAAATTAATGAATTAGTTAATGACTTTTTTCTTTAAATCAGAAGCAACTAACACTGAGTGATAACAGAGCATATTTTTCTGTCTGACTTATTTCACTAAACATAGTACTTAATCTCTAGGACCACCCACATTGCTGCAAATGGCAGAATTTCATCCCTTTTTATGGGTGAGTAATATTGCATTTTATGTATATATGTATATAATGTTTTATTATATATGTGCACCATATTTTCTTTATCCATTCATCTGTTGAAGGACAGTTAAGTTGCTTCCATATCTTGGCAATTGTAAATAATGCTGCTATGAACATTGGGGTTCATGTACCCTTTGGAATTCATGTTTTCATTTTCTTTGACTATATATCCAACAGTGAAATTGCTTATCTGATCATCTTTTCTTTAATTCTCCAATTGTCTTCTATGCAAACACTTTCCTTCCAGGAGAGTTAGAAGAACATTAAGAGGATCATATTCTGCTGAGAGTTTAATGCTTCAAAAAGACCTGAATTTTGTTTTAAAAATCTAAAAATTCAGGGAATAAAATATACAATGTCGGAACAAGGAAAACCTGCATGTATAAATTAGACCTGTATATATTCAGAACTTGCAGAGCTAACAATCAAATATCTGTTACAGGCATTGGCACAGGCTGAATTTTCTATGCTCAAGTCCAGTATAGTTTAGAACCATAGTCGTTTAGTATTTATAACCAAGATACAGTCTCCAGAATCTCTGGCCTTGCCTTAGGCTCATAGCTCTCCTAAGTCAAAATGTGTATTTTCACAAGATTCAAATGCACGAAAAACAAACTCATAGAAACAGAATATATTGGAGGTTGCCAGAGGCTGGGATTCTTGGTGGGGCTGGAGGTGGTCAAAGGTATAAACTTCCAATTATAAAATAAGTAAGTCCTAATTATATTATGTACTGCATTGTTGCTATGGTTAATGACACTATATTATATACTTGAAGCTTGCTAGAAGAGTAGATGTTAAAAATTCTCATCACAAGAAAAAAATTGCAACATTATGAGCTGATGGATATAAAGTAATTGTGGTAATCATTTTACAATGTATTCAAATATCACATCATCATGTATAAGATGTTTGCTTACTGCAAGGAAAGCTATGACAAACCTAGACAGCCTATTAAAAAGCAGAGATATCACTTTGCTGACAAAGGTCTTTATAGTCAAAGCTATGATTTTTCCAGTAGTCATGTATGGATGTGAGAGGTGGACCAAAAAGAAGGCTTAGCAACTGAAGAATTGACTCTTTCAAACTGTGTTGCTAGAGAAGATTCTTGAGAGTCTTTTGAACAGCAAGGAGATCAAACCACTTGATCCTAAAGGAAATAGGGCTGATACTGAAGCTAAAGCTCCAATACTTAGATCACCTGATGCAAAGAGCCAACTTATTGGAAAAGACCCTGATGCTGGGAAAGATTGAAAGCAGGAGGAGAAGGGGGCTATAGAGGATGAGATGGTTGGATGGCATCACTGACTCAATGGACTTGAGTTTGAGCAAACTGCAGGAAAAAGTGAAGGACAAGGAAGCCTGGCGTGCTGCAGTCCATGGGGTTGCAGAGTCAGACACAACTTTGTGGCTGAACAAAGCCAACTGCAAACTAATATAATGTTATATGTCAATTATTTCTCAATAAAAATGAGAAAGAAGGTAAGTTTTGAGAACCGGGGGGATTGGGAGTCAGACTGGCTGGGGTTTAAATCCTAGTCCCACTTCTTACCACCTAGGTAGTCTTATACACCTTAACCTTTCTAAATTATAGTTTTGTATCCTTTCTCTTTTGTTCTCAAGAGAGTATATTCACTGTGCTTTAAAGTTAACAGGTTTAAAACCCTTTGAAAATGGTTGTGATGGCTTTCAAAAGCACACACAGGGGAATATGTGTGGGCATTGACAATGATCAAGTCTGCTGGAAAGATTAAATAAGATAACATGCATAAAACTATTAACACATAATGTTTGTTTACAGCATGTGCACAATACATGATAGTTAAATGTCTCTTACTTGCTAAACCAATTAAAAATTAACTGTCAATTTAACTAATTTAAATAGAATTGAACAGGGTTAGAAGAGAATGGGTGGGCAGTACTTACTATTGCAGTTGTTGAGCTGCTGGAAGAAGTGCCATATGACACATACAATTATTTTTTTAACTAAATTTTCTCAATGATGATTCCAGCTGCTTTCCTGGAGAAATTTTGTCAGGTATATCCATGCTATTCTATTCCTTGAACATAATAAATGGAGAAGATTAAGGAATTCAGTTCGAATAGGAAATCAAAGTTGCTTCTGGTTGAAACATTTGTTCTGGCTTTATCCTATGAAGAAAGGAGAGCAAAGCAAGGTGGACTGAAGTGTTTTCTTCCATTTTCCAGTGCAGCTGTCTTGAGTGCCAGCAGAGACCTTCTTACCAAAGATAGGCCATTGGACACCAGTGAAAGGCTTATGGATGTCTCCATCTTTGCATTAGAGTGTGTTATACAACAGAGCCTGAAAGCTCGCTGCATTAACAAAACACAGTCTGATTCAACTGAAAATTATTTACTGAGCATCTGTGGTTCCTGTCTGCCATGTCCTGGGGTAAGAAAGATGAATAAGACCAGGTACTCTACCACGAGGAACTCATCATCTAATGTTTTACACGAGGCAGACATTTTTGAGTCTGTGAATAAAAATGTCTAGCTCCTAACAAAACTCCTATTTCAAAATGTAAGTTCAGTTGCTCAGTCATGTCCGACTCCCCACAACCCCATGAATCACAGCACGCCAGGCCTCCCTGTCCATCACCAACTCCCGGAGTTCACTTAGACTCACGTCGATCGAGTCCGTGATGCCATCCAGCCATCTCATCCTCTGTCGTCCCCTCCTCCTCCTTCAAAACGTAAGATGACTACTAAAACCCCAGCAAAGCCTTGCCCTTCCTATCCTGCATTGTCCATGTTGCTCCCNAGACTCACGTCGATCGAGTCCGTGATGCCATCCAGCCATCTCATCCTCTGTCGTCCCCTCCTCCTCCTTCAAAACGTAAGATGACTACTAAAACCCCAGCAAAGCCTTGCCCTTCCTATCCTGCATTGTCCATGTTGCTCCCCAAAAGGACTTTGTTCAAAAATGATTCAGAAACAGTCATTAGACTATTTCTTCAACTTGGATTGCTCATCATGGCCATAACACTTTATATAAGGACAGCGCTTCTTACAGGCGTAACTCCTGCACTTCACCCATTCAATGTATTCTCCATTTCCTCCAAGATTTTCCAAGCACTTCCGTTGCCTGGATAGCTGTTTCCTTCCTTTGACCTCTTCTTTTTGGAGGAAGCTTTTCAGCATCCTTCAAAATTAAGCTCAAATTTTACTTTCTTTAAAAGCCTCTATGCTCTTCTTCATTTGCTTTGGAAGACTTTGGCTCCTGTTTGTTTGTGTTCATATTCCATTTTGTACATTTCCGTTTCCAAGAGGCTTTGACAGTGCACTGCAGTTATTTCATCTTTAGATTCTCTTTCTCTCTAAAATATGTGTATCACTCAGCTTTGTATATCTAGCAACTGGTAATGCTGCTGGCACACAGTTGATTCTCCATAAGTTTGTTGGCTGGATAACCAGAGATTAACTATATAGGGTATTTCCCTGATATATATAGATTGACACATTGTAACCCCTATACACAAAGCGGGTTGAATTTATATAAGTGAGAAAGTTACTGATCTCAGCACAAAGGAAGTTTGCATGTTTTATTTCTGTATGATCACTGATTTTTAAACATATTTAATTGATGAAATTTTATTATTTGATGAAGTGTACCTTGGCTCAATAGTATACTTTATACTTTTTAAAGACTCTTGGATAAGTCTTCAATATCACACATCATAGCAGAGGGAACAGAGGGAATGATTTCTTAATTTTCCTTCTAAAGTATTTTGAATTTCTGACAAACAACAAACTTGAAGAGTAACAATATTTTTATATATATATGAATTTTCAGAGGGAACTATTGATCACAGTCCAAGAAGCACAGTGTCATTTAACTAGGTACCCAAAATACAATATTCTTTTTAGAAGGTCAATTAGATTTCAGGTGAAAAATCAACCAGACACACAGCTGGTGAGTAGAATGGGTTATCAATCTAAAAACAAATATCATCTTACACTTTTTAAGAACTCTAAATCTGACTATAAAGTAATGATATCAACCTCATTGAATGGTCTGTGAACCAATTCTGAACTAGTTTTGAAGATAAATACATAACAGTGTCTTTTTAAAAAATGTGGCTAACTTGGTTGTAAAGATGCTCATTTATATTTATATTTTGTGTCATATTTAATAAGTTGTTTATGTAGCTCTTGATTCATCCAAGAGATACTTCACAAGTGCTCAGCATATACCAACCATGATCTAGTCACTGGGATTAAAGTTTGTGTACTCAGGGTACAAGTCATTTAGTGTACAGAGAAAAAGATCAGAATATGAAACAAGGATATGATTTGAAAAATGGTTGTAATTGCTAATATAGAAAAAAAAATCAACACAAAGGGAGAGAGAGTGCACAGAGGACCTCTGTGATCAGATGAAACCAGGGGATCTGGACGAAGGAGCCAGCTTTGTGGACTTCTGAAAGAGCCTTCAAGGCAGGAGGAATCCTAAGAGCCAGGGTGCTGTCAGGGGTCAGCTCGGTGTATGTAAGCAGGAAGACCTTTGTGACCGGCGCAAAGTGATTGAAGGAAAGGACCAGGAGATGAGGAACTGTGGAGTCTGATGACGTGGTGTCCCATTTTGGATTCTTTTCTGAGTGAGGTAAGTCATCAGTGGTTTTCAGTCAAGAAACGACATGACCTGATTTCTGTCTCATCCATCACCACGGCTGCTGTACATCTAATAGATGATGGAGGGGCTGAAATCCTCAAGGAGGAACCCCCCCCCGGGGAAGCTCCGTAAGATGCCACGCTGCATTGTGCGCACACCTGTATATGTGAAAATGTGTAAACGGTTATCGTCATGGAGGGCAAAGTTTACTTCTTACACCAGCTTCTCAGAGGTATCTGTGGCTCTAAAGGAGTGCAGCTGTAGGGTGGCAGCCATGCTCAGGTGAGAAATGATGGTGGTTCCAACAAGAGGGGAATAACAAGGTAGGTGACAACATGTACATGGATTCATTGAGGATATACTTAATTTATAGTCATCCTTAATGTGTATATGCAGTGTCCCACGAAAAAGAAGCATTAATTTGCTAGTATGGATTTAGCTGGGCTTCCCTGGTGGCTCAGATGGCAAAGAATCTGCCTGTGATGCAGGACATCCAGGTTATGGGTTTAGTTAATTTAATTTCTTAATAACTTGGTTTTTTTTTGCTTGTTTCTTAAAGGTGTTCTTTTTTTTTTTTTNTGTCTGTGAGCTGCTTGCATGAAATCAGAACTGCCTCCCCCATGTTGCTGGGCCCATTTTATTAGCTGTGGGAGGTAGTCGGGGTTTGGGGGGGGGGCGGGGAACATGAAGGATATGGAAGAAAGTTGGAGGCAAATCTTCCTGGGTATAGGAGGTATCAGAACAAGTCGCGTGACTTTTCTCTTCTAAAAGAGAAGGTGCCACTTGCACCCAGGCTACACCCTGGCAAATAGTAGGTGTTTGAAAAATACTTGTTGAAAGAATGATGATTAAATGAATGACTATTTTTCTAGCTCTATTTCCTGTCTAGTTTTGGTTCACTTGATGTTGCAGGATACCTATATGACCAATATCTTGCTGGCTCAGACAGTAAAGAACCTGCCCACAAGGTAGGAGTCCTGGGTTCGATCCTTGGGTCAGGAAGATCCCCTGGAGAAGGAAATGGCAACCTACTCCAGTATTCTTTCCTGGGAAATCCCATGGACAGAGGAGCCTAGTGGGCTACAGTTCATGGAGTCGCAAAGAGTCAGACACTACTGAAGCACGTAACACTTGGTATGGCATAGAGGTTAATTTTATAGGTTCTATATTCAATCACTCAGTCTTTCTATATGAGTGTTTACTGTGTTCAAGTCATCAGGATTTGACAGCAAACCACATGTAATTACTACTTTCATGGAGCTTACAGTCTAATGAGATAAGTCAGACTTGAGTGGTGAATCTAGACTCTCACACTAGCTCTTTGTTGAAGGTTATTTTACATCTTTGTGCCTTAGTGCCTTCATATGTCAAAAAACATATCATCATATACCTAAATATATTTATATACACATATATGAAGAAGGCTGAGCGCCGAAGAATTGATGCTTTTGAACTGTGGTGTTGGAAAAGACTCTTGAGAGTNACTGCTTGCAATTTGGTAGGTAATGTTTCTCTTGGGCTGCGCTTGTCCCTTTCCAGCCCTTAAGGCTCCCGCTGCCGGTCACCGGAGGGGGATGGTCTGTAACCGGCTATTTCCGATCCGTCCTTTGTTCTGTGCGCGGTCCTGGCAGGTGTCTTATGTTCCAGCGCTTCGCGTGGTAGCTGTCCCACAGTCAGGTTAGAGCGCTTTGGCCGCGCGGGGCATTCTGGCCCGATTCTCCAAACGCTCTGCAGCCCGCGTCTCCCGCGGCCCGATTCTCCAAACTAACTTTATTTTAAACTTAGTCCTAACCATATAGAAAACTCTTTCCTCATGGTTCACTTTTCACAAACCTTATCACTTTCTATATCCATTATTGTGTTCTTCCATCCTAAAAAGCTACCTGTAAGTCAAGCTTACTTCCTTTTCCCTTCACAAAATGCAGTTTCATTCCTCATACCTTTTTTTTTTAACTGAAAATACACTTCCTACTTCCCTTAAAGGAACCAAAAACTGACTTTTTAATTAGCATTTTATAGATTGGTGAGCATAAATATCAGTGATAATTTCTAAACCTGTGTTTTCTTAGAATATTTTAGGATGGCATCAAACATCATTTATTTTTAATCCCAAATCTCTTTAGTTTCTTTGGAAGAGGTAATCAGTGTTTAGTAGTAAATGCTTCAAATTCTAATTTTATTTGGATATGACTTAGCTATTCAATAGACTTCCAACACTTAGTTTAGCACAACTCTTAGAAGTTCAAGGGCAGTGGCCAAGAGGAGCTACCCCACTTCCAAGGTAAGGAGCAGCAGCTGCGCTTTGCTGGAGCAGCCGTGAAGAGATACCCCAGGTCCAAGGTAAGAGAAACCCAAGTAAGATGGTAGGTGCTGAGAGAGGGCATTAGAGGGCAGAAAGACTGAAGCCACAATCACAGACAACTAGCCAATCTGATCACACCAACCACAGCCCTGTCTAACTCAGTGAAACTAAGCCGTGCCATGTGGGGACACCCAAGATGGATGGGTCATGAAGGAGAAGTCTGACAGAATGTGGTGCACTGGAGAAGGGGGTGAAAAACCACTTCAGTATTCTTGCCTTGAGAACCCCATGAACAGTATGAAAAGGCAAAAAGATAGGACACTGAAAGATGAACTCCCCGGGTCGGTAGGTGCCCAGTATGCTACTGGAGATCAGTATAAATCTGGAGAAATAACTCCAGAAAGAATGAAGGGATGGAGCCAAAACAAAAACAACACCTAGTTGTTGATGGGACTGGTGATAGAAGCATGGTCCAATGCTTTAAAGAGCAATATTGCACAGGAACTTGGAATGTCAGGTCCATGAATCAAGGCAAATTGGAAGTGGTCAAACAGGAGATAGCAAGAGTGAACATCGACATTCTAGGGATTAGGGAACTAAGATGGACTGGAATGGGTGAATTTAACTCAGGTGACCATTTCATCTACTACTGCAGGTAGGAATCCCTTAGAAGAAATGGAGTAGCCATCATAGTCAACAAAAGAATCTGAAATGCAGTACTTGAATGCATCTCAAAAATGACAGAATGATCTCTGTCCGTTCCCAAGGCAAACCATTAAATATCATGGTAACCCAAGTCTATGCCTGGACCAGTAACACTGAAGAAGCTGAAGTTGAATGGTTCTATGAAGACCTACAAGACCTTTTAGAACTAACACCCAAAAAAGATGTCCTTTTCATTATAGGGGACTGGAATGCAAAAGGAGGAAGTCAAGAAACACCTGAAATAACAGGCAAATTTGGTCTTGGAGTACAGAATGAAGCAGGGTCAAGACTAATAACATTTTGCCAAGAAAATGCACTGGCTATAGCAAACACCCTCTTTGAACAACACAAGAAAAGACTCTACATATGGACATCACCAGGTGATCAACACCAAAATCAGATTGATTATATTCTTTGCAGCCAAAGGTGGAGAAGCTCTATACAGTCAGCAAAAAACAGNCTTAAATCTATTTCTCATGTCCACTGTTAAGTCATAAGAGATTTGATTTAGATCATACCTGAATGTTCTAGTGGTTTTCCCTACTTTCTTCCATCGAAGTCTGAATTTGGCAATAAGGAGTTCATGATCTGAGCCACAGTCAGCTCCCAGTCTTGTTTTTGCTAACTGTATAGAGCTTTTCCATCTTTGGCTGCAAAGAATATAATCAGTCTGATTTCGGTATTGACCATCTGGCAATGTCCACGTGTAGAGTCTTCTCTTGTGTTGTTGGAAGGGGGTGTTGCTATGACCAGTGCATTTCCTTGGCAAAACTCTATTAGCCTTTCTCCTGCTTCATTCCATATTCCAAGGCCAAATTTGCCTGCTACCCCAGGTGTTTCTTGACTTCCTACTTTTGCATTCTGGTTCCCTATAATGAAAAGGACATCTTTTTGGGGTGTTAGTTCTAGAAGTTCTTATAGGTCTTCATAAAACTGTTCAACTTCAGCTTCTTCACCGTTACTGGTTGGGGCTTAGACTTGGATTACTGTGATATTGAATGGTCTGCCTTGGAAAGGAACAGAGATCATTCTGTCATTTTTGAGATTGTATCCAAGTCCTGTATTTCCGACTCTTTTGTAGACCATGATGGCTACTGCATTTCTTCTAAGTGATTCCTGCCCACAGTAGTAGATATAATGGTCATCTGAGTTAAATTCACCCATTCNTCTTTTGATGAAATTGTGTGGGAGAAAGTGGTCTCCCGTCTTATTCCTCTGCCATCTTCCTGCCCTCCCAAGGTGTTCTTTTTTTATTAAAAAAAAAAAAAATAATGTTTTGGCCACACTGTGAAGCATGCGGGATCTTAGTTCCCCAACCAGAGATCGAACTCAATCCCCTAGCAGTGGAAGCTTAGAATCTTAACCACTAGACTGCCAGGGAAGTCCAATTTCTTAATAATTTGAAGTGACTTGAAGTGAAAGTTGGACTTGGGTTCATCTTCATCCCTGGCAACCTGTGTGATCCTACCATCCATTGACGTAAACGTTCTTATCTATAAACTAGGTTGTTATGAGGAACATGTGTAACCTACAGGTAAGTGTGCTTTGTAGACTGGAGAAGTTGTTTAGTATAGATGTTGAATGCAGTGCTGAAAGCACAGGAATCTCGCAGCTCCTACATCTTTGTAGTAATGCTTCCAATATATACTACATGTGCAAATTTCAGGGCTTCCCAAGTGGCTCTAGTAGTAAAGAACCTGCCTGCCAATGCAGGAGACGTGAGACTCAGGTTCAATCCCTAGGTCGGGAAGATTCCCTAGGGGAGAGCTTAGCAACCCACTCTAGTATTCTTGCCTGTAAAATCCCAAGGACGGTGGACCCTGGTGGGACACAAGATTCCATGAAGTTGCAAAGAGTTGGAAATGATTGAAGTGACTTAACATACATGTACAACCTTTGAAAGCTATTTAATAAACCTCTAGCCTTTACTTCTTTTATTTTTTTAATTAAGGTATAGTTGATTTGTAATGTATTAATTTCTACTGTACAGGAAAGTGATTCAGTTATACACATATATCCATTCTTATTTTAATTTTATTTTTCATTATGGTTTATAAGAGGACAGTGAAAATAATTCTTGTGCTATACAGTAAGACCTTGCTACTTACCAGTTCCACATGTATAATTTACACCTACTATTTCCAACCTTCCATCCTTTTGCCAACTTCTTCGCCTTTGGAAACCAGAAGTCTGTTCTCTATGTATGTGAGTCTGTTTCTATTTCATAGATATGTTCTATTTCCTCATTTAAAGTAAGGATATTAGTTTACCTCAGAGGAATTTTGTGAGAATGCAATAAATAAATGTTTTTTTTTAATAGTGTCTGGCATATGGCAAACATTTTATGAATTCTAATATTTTATTCAGTTGTTAGCTACTATGCTTTCATAGTTTGGATCTCTAAGAGCTAATCAACAACCATGTCAAAAGTGTCTCTCTAATGAGGGGACTTGCTATAAGTAATATAAAAGAGTTAATATTGTCTTCTTTAGTTAAAATTTTATTGTTAAGTAGGATGTTACTTTTAAGTTACTTTTCCATGATAGATAATTTTCTGAGCTCCATGGTTATTGCCTGTGTATAACTGTCACTTTGGGAAGAGTTGGGTTCTTTAAAGATTCATAAAAGTAACTTGATTAGAAATATGCATAATTTCATGAGACCTCCAAACTATCTGTGACCATTTTCACTGATGTTTCTTGTTATTAGACATGAGACCCCCAGAACTGTTAGGAATTTTTTCAAGTACACTTGAGGCCACCAAAAAGTTATCAGACAAATTTCCTGCATCAAATAACTTTTCTAATTTTAGCCAAATTGAAAATTACAAAGAGGAACCTTTCTGTAATTTGGGGCCTATGTTCCAATGGTTAGTATGCAAACTGGTGTGCTCAGGATACAAGACTTCCTGACAGACCACTGAACCACCATCTAAGCACAGTGATTACAAGGGAGAGGTCAGAACTGACTTCCCAGATTTACTTTAGTGATGTATGTTTTGAAACACTCTCCCACCAGTTAGTTATTTGATTTTGTAAAACTGAAGGTACATGCAGGAAATTTTGGTCAAAAATTCTTCTGTTGGAATAGAATTTAATGCTGTTATTAAGAGGGTAACAGGCAGGAAAGCTAGGGATCTCCAAATGGAGGAAATAGGCTGCAAATGTCAGACTTTTTTTTTTTTTTTTTAATCTCTCTCTTAAGCAGCAGGAGGAAACAAACAAGTGTCAGATTTTTTTCCCTTCTCCATACAAAATTAAAAGATTTCTCTTAAAAGTCTGTGTTGCCATGAGAACACCTGGTTCCACTTGAACTTAATTTTTCTCAAACCTTGAGCTAGCCAATGCATTTTTCTTACGGAAATATTTTTCTTAAGCTATGTTAATGAACTATGTATTTACCCTAGATTCTGTCTTCAAGTTGGTTCCACTTAAGATTCAGAACAGACTTGACTAATCAGTATGTTCCACTCATACGTTTGTTCTCCTAATCTATGTTAATGAAACCATATATTTGCTTGGAAACCTGCCTTTCTTCAAGATTCATGTCAATCATTTTACGGCCTGGGATGACTTACCTTGTGCCAATGTTATCTCAAAATGCATGTTGAAGGTGAGGGGTCTGGTGCCACTCTGAGTTTTGAGACATTTCCTTTCTTTAATTAGCAGCCTGTTAGTAGCTATGCAACATCCAGCTAAAGATTATCAGGGGGCCCCTCTTTCTGCTCCCTTTCTGATGTCTATATCAGAACCTTTCTCTCTTTTATACTTTAATAAAACTTTACTACACTAAAACTCTGAGTGATCAAGCCTAATCACTGGCCCCAGATTAAATTCCTCTCCTCCAGAGGCCAAGAATCCCAGCACCTTTCATGGCTCAGCAACAACCTTTTATTATGACATTTTGAGAGATATGCTCAGCTTTGGTGCAAAATAGTTAAATACTTTGGGGACCTTCTGTAAAAAGCTATATATAAGCCAGTCATGACCAGTTGATGCTTTCCCTTGGTTAAATACGACATATTCATGCATGATACTCCTTTCTGAGACATCTGAACAGAAGGACCATGTTCCAAAGAGATCAGCAAGCTGCTGTTGTCAGCTCTCAGGAATTCTGCTGCGCCATTTTAAGAGCTGGGATTTGCAGGCCAGTTTTTGATCACTGTTTTCATCCCTTGACATTTTTTTTAAAGGGGGGTTGACAAAGCAATCTACAGATTCAATGCAATCCCTATCAAGCTGCCAGCGGTATTTTTCACAGAACTAGAACATATAATTTCACGGTTTGTATGGAAATACAAAAAAACCTCGAATAGACAAAGCAATCTTGAGAAAGAAGAATGGAACTGGAGGAATCAACTTGCCTGACTTCAGGCTCTACTACAAAGCTACAATCATCAAGACAGTATGGTACTGGCACAAAGACAGAAATATAGATCAATTGAACAAAATAGAAAGCCCAGAGATAAATCCACACACCTATGGACACCTTATCTTTGACAAAGGAGGCAAGAATATACAATGGAGTAAAGACAATCTCTTTAACAAGTGGTGCTGGGAAAATTGGTCAACCACTTGTAGAAGAATGAAACTAGATCACTTTCTAACACCACACACAAAAAAATAAACTCAAAATGGATTAAAGACCTAAATGTAAGACCAGAAACTATAAAACTCCTAGAGGAGAACATAGGCAAAACACTCTC
>SJYV01003112.1:503739-553648 GCA_006410875.1 Neotragus pygmaeus | reverse complement strand
ATACAGGATGCTTGGGGCTGGTGCACAGGGACGATCCAGAGAGATGATATGGGGTGAGAGGTGGGAGGGGGGCTCAGGATTGGGAACTCATGTACACCTGTGGTGGACATGTGTTAATGTATGGCAAAATGAATACAGTATTGTAAAGTAAAATAAAGTAAAAATAAAAATTAAAAAATAAATAAATAAAATAAAAGGGAGGTTGATAACTACCACTCATGGAATTCTTACTAGTTGCCAGATGTTTTACATATGATTGTTGTTTTTGTTCAGTTACTAAGTCATGTCCAACTCTCTGCAACCTCATGGACTGGAGCATGCCAGGCTTCCCTGTCATTCACCATCTCCTGAAGTTTGTTCAAACTCATGTCCATTAAATTGATGATGCCATCCAACCATCTCATGCTTTGTTGTCCTTTCTCCTCTGGCCTTCAATCTTTCCCCGCATCAGAGTATTTTTCCAATGAGTTGGCTCTTCACATCAGGCGACTAAAGTATTGGAGCTTCACATCAGTCCCTCCAATGTATATTTAGTGTTAATTTCCTTTGGGATTGACTAGTTTTATCTCCTTGCTATCCAAGGGACTCTTAAGAGTCTTTTCCATCACCACAGTTGGAAAGCATCAATTCTTCAATGCTCAGCCTTCTTTATAGTCCATCTCTCACATCCATATATGACTACTAGAAAAATAATAGCTTTGACTATACAGACCTTTGTCAACAAAGTGATATCTCTGCTTTTTAGTATGCTGTCTAGGTTTGTAATAGCTTTTCTTCTAAGGAACATGATACATAACATAAGATCTTGTGATCTGATGTCATTAGCATCCTCAGATGAGAAAACTGAAGTGATGGGAGAATGAATACAGGTATTCCCCATTTTTTCAAGGTTCATTTTATGCCACTTCATGAAAGATCTACATCAACTCCTATTTTCACTAACCAAAAGAAATTTGAAGATGATTTTTGCTTTTACACAAAAAGGCAAAAAAGGTAAAACAGCATTCAGCAAGGGTTTTGCAGCAGCCTATAAAGGCAGCCACATCTAAGTAGAGAGAATGGTAACACCAAGCCCCTTCCCTGGGAACTACACTCAGCATCTCAGCATCAGGCTGCCATCGCTTTTAACTGTTTGTGTGAACATCTGTCCTCTATCTTGATTGATTTTGTGCATCCATTAGCAAGATGTGTCCTAAGGTAATTGCTTTCTGGCTTATGAGAGATTTCATAGGAACATTTCACTTTCAGAAAGCAGGAAAACCTATGCTCAGAGGTTTAACAGGTAATAAGAATTAAAACTTGAACATAGATTAATGTGATTCTATCACAGTGCTTAGTAATACACTACACTGTCTCTTACACCAAGAAGAGTGAACAGTGGGTAATTCCATTTATATATCCATATATTATCAAAAATTTTAATGATTCTCTTTAGATTTGAGACTGAAATTGAATTCATTATTTTATATGACTGATCTCATGGAATTCATGACCTTTTACTCCACAGTGGAATGGAGGTACTAACATTCTCCAAGAAGCAGTATTCTTACTTCCTTCTAGATCTTTACCTAGGAAGGAACAGGATTAAGATAAGGAAGATAACTCTTTTTATCCTGCAAGAGCTGGAGGAGCTCTACAGTGTGAATGATTTTGTGAGGAATTGTGCCCAGTGGAAAAATAGAAGGATCTTGTTAACTTTTATGTTCTAAGGACTGGTCATCACTAGAGATTCACAGAGATAAGCATTAATAAAATGACTCCTTGGCAAAAGAAAATGAAAAGAACATTGTGTACATAAGCAGAACATTCTTTTAGACACCATGTAAATAAACTAAATTAAAAATGAATCTAATGCTTAGAGGAATGAAAGCAGGTCTGTTTGTCTGTCCTGTAACACAAGCTATGGCTCAGAAAGAAGTAAAAAGTGGAAACATATAACTACAGTGCAGGAAAGCAATCATTTTGTGGTAACAGGATGGATCTTCAAGTCCTAACATGCTCTCCAACTACGCTGCCTAAGAGATGTAATATTTAAAAACCCTGCATGTCTGGGATTCTCTAGTCTTATGTTTCTTTCTACATCATGGACCGCTGAGGCCACCAAACTTTACAGCATTGTAATGGTTAAGGGAGACACCTGGGAACTATGGTTATACCAAACCATATCCTTAAGGTTTGCTGATCAAGGAGCAAAACCAAGTCAAGGTAACCTCAGGTGAGTATAGCTTATCTTCGATCTGACCCTTTGAACTGGGACTGGCTTCTGTAGTGTGATCTAGTTCACAGATTTACAATCAAAGTTGTTAAAAGGAACCAAACTAAATCAGAGGAAGGACTGAGCTGAGCAGGGCTTGACATGGCTTTTGTGTAGGGCTAAAAGCTGTTCTACCACTACTGTGCATGACTCACTGTTAGGTGGAAGCAAGGTGAGGTGGAAAATCAAAGTTCTTATTGTTTTGGAGGAACATCCAATTATTCCTCTGTCCATCCAACCATTCATTCACCCATGTAACCATTCATTTATTCATTTAAAAACAATATATATTTTAATATATCAATTCTTAAGGAGATAGAGATGTGTATAAATAGAGTCTCTGCTCTCAGTAACCTGGATAATCTAGTTGGAGACTTAACATATTATGAGATGACTAATGAGTAAAAAGATTCTTGTTTTGGTAGAGTGGGGGAGTTATAGAAAAAGTGGATGATAAATAGTGGTTTCCCCCAATGTTGGTTTGGTATCTAGGAATGAAAACAAAGGAAGTAGATTATTAGAGTAACCAAGGTTGGCCACTAGCCTTCTGGATAGGGTAGAAGGTTTAGTGGAGAATCATGGCATCCTGACTGAATAAGAGTCTGATGTGAGTAATCAGGAAGTGACCAAGAACTAGAATAACTATTAAGGCAGAACTTCCAATTGAGGACTTGTAGAAAACTGGATGAAGAGATTAAAGTAACAAAGGATGTAGATCATAGACTTTCTGGTATGCTTTTGATATGAATTGAGGTGGAGGTCAATGAACTTAGAGGTTAAGTGGTCCATAGTATTATCTAATTGGATGTAGAACCCACTGGATTGAAGGTAGACTAGAATGAAAAGTCATAATTGTGAATTATGGGAGTGGTGTTGGAAAGTGTCCATAACTTCATGGGGATATAAGTCAATGTTGGTAAGGACTGAAAAAAGGTGGTATAGACAGATATCAAAAGAGAGGAGCCTCCAATTATTTATAAGCAGCATTTGGGGGAAAGGAAAATATTTACATGGCCCTCCATTTCCTGAGTTTAGGAGAATGAGGAAAGGTGGGGGTTCCATGGAAGAAATGAATGGAAGAATAATTTGCCCCTTCTCCATGCTTTTAGAGGAGAAGCAGATTGTGCCTGGTCTGGAAGACAGAGGGAAATGTGATTACTTTCTGGATATAGCCACTCCCCTCTATTCAGTCTGGGACTGAAGCTTCTACATGCCTCTCCTGTGAGGTCATTCAAACCCAGGATGCCTAAAGGAATACTCCTCCTTGGAAGATGAGCCAACAATCAAACTTAACTAAAACACGGAGAAAACAAATACTATGTGTAAATAGTATAAATAGATTACACTTGAGGAAACATAACTATAATAATAAACACAGTTATTGTTCTTCAGTCACCAAGTTGTGTCCAACTCTTTGCAACCCCATAATAAACACAATAGCAGCTAGTTGTGAGCACTAATTATGTACCAAGCGTAAATACATAAATGTGTATGTATGTGTGTGTCCTTGCCCTACCAACAATATGAGATAGATACTAGTACTTTCACTCTCTTATAGATGAGGAAACTGAAAGAGAACTACTCAAGAGGGGAAAGATTCTAAACTGTGGAACCAAGATTAGAACACAGCATCTAAGTCCAGTGTTCATATTTTTAGCCACTGTGTTCTACTGCAATCTGAAAGGCCTTCCATTTATATAATTAGTATATATATACATACATACATATATATATATATATATATATATATATATATAATTATTACCATAAATAGGTAAAAGAGAAAAAGGATAGATGGAATACTAAAAATTATTTAGATTATTATGGAAAAGAATCATTAGAAAAAATGGAAATTAAAGATATGTTGTTTTTGAAACGAAAGTTCCAAGTAATGAGCCAAAAAGCATTGAACACAACTGAGGCCTGAACTGTTGAATTGAAAAATTGAGTTGAGGAAATGCTCTAGAATTCAGTATAAAAATAGAAGCACAGAAATAATACAAATATTAAGAAACATAAATAGAATAAATTCAGAAACTTCATCATAAGCCTGATAAAAGTTATAGAAGGAGAGAATGAAGAGAGTAGTGGTAAACTAATATTTTGAGATAAAATAACTGAAAACTTACTAGAATTAATAAAATATTCAACACAAAAAAAATATCTTAGAATATGAGCATGCTTAAAAAGCAATAAATATCACCAAAAAAACCCAACACCAAGGCACATTATAGTCAAAGCAGTGTAGAATCAATGACACAGAGAAAATTCTAAAGTGTAATAAAATGAATGAGATTTTATTTTAAAATAATTAGTAATACAATTTAAGAGACAGAGGAAAAGAACTTCCAAAGTGCCAAGTAAAATTATCTTTAAAAGTAGAATTCTATATCCAAAGGAACCAGATGAAATAAAGATATTCCCTGAGGTATAAACCAGACTCTTGTTGCTTATATTCCAGTAAGAAGAAAAATAAGATGAAAGGGAAGTTGAGGATTTAAAGAAGCAAGAGTGAACACAACATTAATTAGTAATAATATAACAAATATGTGCAGTGATCTTAGGAAAGTTACCATGCTAAAGTCTCATTCACAGATGCTTACAAAATGAACATCAGAAAATTCTGTTATTTTCACGAACTTTCCTAAAATCAAAAGAGACTTGATTGTCAGAGTATTGAAGGTTTGACATACAGTGTATAAACTGCCTTTTTGGGAACACTTTACACTTAGTTTTGGATGATTTAATTCAGGATTCTGAGCTAAAAGAATAAGCTAAAGAATCATCACTGCCCAAATACATGACTAGCAGCATTTGGAGTGATTGATCACAGACAAATTCTAGAAGCTGGCTAGTGTCTTTCAATGAAATGAACTTTGATAAGATTAATAATGTGTGAGGTCTTAACAATCCCTGATGAAAATACTGGTCAATAGCTTAATAACTAAACTAGAAAGAGAGCAGATGATATTTATGATAAATTATTCATCTGTAAACTAGAAAGAGAGCAGATGATATCTATGATAAATTATTCATCTGTAGTCTTTCAGACGTATACTAACTGATAGCCAGGTAGAGGTACTTTCACAGACAATGGGGTAAACCTCCTATACAAGACCAGATACTGTTCTGGTAAAGTTCGTGGGCTTTGTAGCAAAGTGTCCTTGAGTAAGTTATATAACTTCTCTGCACTCTAGTTTCCTCATTTGTTCTAAGTGGAAGTATAATATTGCCTCCTAGAATTGGTGCAAATATTAATGAAATTATAATTGTGCTTTGAAATTAATATCACTTAATAAAAGTAGCTGTTACTATTGTAATTATTACTTCCCATCCAAAACTATAGAGAATTCAATGAGATATTTAGAAAGATATCATCATAAAGCCCAAATTAAATCTCTGAAAGATAAACCCATTTAAATGTAAACTTCCAAATGCTAAGTTAATTCAAAGAGAATTCTCTAGAATAGAAACAGTATGAAAATAATATGAGGCAAATGGCTACTTTTTAGAGGATAGTTATTATTTTTGTCTTGTGATGTGAATACCTTACGATATTCTTACAATGATACCTTAGTCATTTTTTTAATATTAATATTATTTTATGAGAAGTATTTTTCTCTATTTGAACATATAACATCTTGATGTGTTGCTTCAGTTTAACATGATGCTTACTACATCCAAAGAGTATCCACAGTAGAAATTTACTTGGGAACAGTGTTTGCTGGAAGACATCTTTTCTACTAGGTCAGCAGCTCTGTGACCACAATATACCTGTATAAAAGTATGTTCCCTCTATCAGGGAGTCTCTTTCTTTGAATAAAAAATTTTAAGCAGAACAAACGACTGTGACTTAACCCCTGTGCTTCTGTGCTATTGTTGTGTGTATCTGTGAAAGGAGATCCTTTTAAAACATGTTAGCCATTCTTTGTTAGCACCTGAACTCTCAAGAAAAAATAATATAAAAGTACCTGCCCTCTACTGCATGGGTTGGAGTAGAGTGTCTGTTCAGAGCATCAGAGATGTTAATGCCAGTCTTGGGATTTCAATGCATTTTGAGATGATTTAACCATAAGAAGCGTCTCTCCTGTGCTGCTGGGTGATGGATGAAGAGGCACCCTAGAAACAAGATGCCTCTCTTTTTTTCCTCTCTTTTTAATGATCTTGAAACTTTTTGTTATGACATGACAGCACTTAGTGCAGTGATTTCTCAACAGTATCTGGAGAGTAAAGCATTAAACAAATGCATAGGCTAACTGACTAGTTAGTGCATAAAGCACATCTCTTATTTCCACTGAACAACCTTAGGATGGAAATAATAAACCAGCTAATGAAAATGACAATACTTATTCGTTGAATTTTTACTAACGTTCCAGGCTATCTACGGTTTTACATGCATTTTCACCTTTAATTCTCTAGAAAGCCCGATGAAGTAGCGGCTATTTTCAATTTCCACATTTCAAAGCTGAAAGCTGGGATTCATAAAGTTTGAGAATATTGCCAAAAGCTGATCACCTACTTTGCAGCAGGGTCAAGTTAAACCTTTCTGTGTCTTCTGCTGAGGGTTTGCTTGTAATTACTGCTGAATGCTGCCCCCCAGTTCTTAAGAGTAGGCACATAGCAATAAGCAGGGGCATGGTCCGTCCCCCCAGAGGCCCAGATAACTTAATTAGAATTACCTTCGACTTCATTTGCCATACCAGTTGTGGTACCCTATTGTTATTTCAGAGGAAGCCACATTACTGCCACCGGTACCTATGATTTTGTTCCTGAAGCGCTGCTAGAACAGTGAGGAGCTTCAGCTCTGCTTGTACAACATTTCGAATAGAAAGAAAATACAGAATATGCAACAGGGAGGGAACATTGTTTGCTGTGTTCTATGTGTTCATCAGTGGCTCTGGCTTACAGAGGAGGATTGATATCTCCTTAAATTCCAAACTTGAAATTGAATTCATAATCTTCCCTTAGTGGATGGATCCCAAAGTCCTAGCAGATGCACCGTGATTCAGAGTCTACGTTTATTTGATCCCAATGTCAACTTTTGATTCCCTTAATAGAGCTAGGGAAAGAGAAGACAACCAGGGAACTGAATCAGTGCACAGACTGGTGAGCATTTAGGTACTTCTTCCCAAATTTGTTCTTGCAGCGCCTAATTGTCAAAACCATCTCAGACTCTGGGGTATTCCAGAGATGACCCTGTTAGCACCATACCTACTTGATTGAACGTTAGTTGTCTATTTTCTTTAAGGCGTATCATATAGGCTAATTACTTTGCTATTGTCTCCTCCTCAGACACTGAAAACAAGTAAAACATCCATTTAAGAGAAGGCAAACGACAAGAGTATGGTCTATTTTCTCACAGTCATGAAGTAGTATTAATATTTTGAATTTCTTGACAATAAAGTTGGAGATAAAATTGAGCATGAAAGTGGGGCATGGAACAAAGCAACTCATTATACTACATTTTCTCTGTATTAAACCATAAATGCTATATACTTTCAACCATAGTGCCTACTTTTCTTAAGCTTCTTAGCAGAAACCATATCTTTTGGCATGTGTATTTCCAGATAAAAGACACAAAGAAGGCTGATCTTCAAAGATTATCTTTTTCTAAAAATGGCATCTCTCATTGCCTTTTTATATGGGGTGAATAAAAGTGACTCTATATTTTCAGCACATACAGTATCCTTGGTACAGAATTATCCTGTGACACAAAAGAGGAAAGTACATAATACTGAAAATAATAATGAGCAATAACAGTTTCCTGCACGAAGATAATGGGTTCATTCTTCTCTGGCTCCACTAATCCAATGACTCAAAAAACTCAGAGCATAGAAAGAATGAAATGCCTCTTCATTGTCCAGTTTGAACAAACCTAGATTCTAAAGGGCCAGGACCAGATATCACTAAAGTTAATCCAAATGATTCTATTAGAGCCATGAAAGAGTTTTCCCTTTAATCACAAAAGCAGCAGCACCTCCCAAGGAAATGGGACAAGACTTTAAAGAGAGAGGTTCTCAGCCCATGGAGCAGTCCCTAAGGATAGGAATGGGCTTCCCAGGTGGCGCTAGTGGTAAAGAACCTGCGCAGGAATAGATACCAGTTACTGAGTGCTTCGGGCTTCCTTGGTAGCTCAGCTGGTAAAGAATCCACCTGCAATGCAGAAGACCCCGGTTTGATTCCTGGGTTGGAAAGATCTCCTGGAGAAAGGATAGACTACCTACTCCAGTATTCTTGGACTTCTCTGGTGGGTCAGACGCAATGCATGAGACCTGGGTTTGATCCCTGGGTTGGGAAGATGCCCTGGAGAAGGGAACAGCTATCTTCTCCTATGTTCTGGCCTGGAGATTTCCATCGACAGAGGAGCCTGGCAGGTTACAGTCCATGGGTTGCAAAGAGTCAGACACGACTGAGCCACTTTCACTTTCATTGAGTGCTTACTATATGACAAGCCCTTTGTTATGCAGTTTAAATGCATTTCTCATTTAATTGTATCAGCAGTCATGCCCCATTAGATAATAATTCAGTTGGATAAACTGTGGCATAGACAGGTTGATTGACATGTCCAAGGTTGACTAGTGAGGAGAAGTACATGATTCTACCCAAGGACTGCATGTCTCCAGCACCCATGCTTTTAATCTCTATGAATAACGTTTCCCTTAGTTCTATAGCAATGTGGAGTGATAATAACACCTAGTAATCCACTTAATCAATCTCACATTCAGGGTGGAACCCCATTTGTAGTATATTTGACATGTATTTATACTCTATTTTAGTTCTGTATTTTAGCTCTGTCTAAACATTTTTAGTAATGGAGACACTAGTGTGAGAGAAGGGAAAGAGAAAAACAAAACACACACACACACACACACACACACACACACAGAGAGTTTGTATCACCTTACATATTCATTCTCACAAAAATCTGAAAGATATACCATCACAGACATTTTATAAATGAGGAAGTTGAGAGATTCAAAGAGGTTGGGTAAGTGGTCCTAAGGCATGCAATCAGTAAATGGTGAGGCTTGTTCTTCTGGTTCTAAAGCTCAAGGTCTTTTCCTTCCACTAGCCTACCTATTTCTGAAGAAATACTAGTACATGGCATTAATTCCATTTTTGAATATAAGATAAATGCTTATAGTGAACTTTTCCCACATAGGCTCACAGGTAGGCAAATAGAACTGACATGTTCCTTGAAAGTTTCACACGTTGGCCATTGATCTGTTGGAAGCAATACATGGTAAATTTAAGCTTTCCTTGAAATAGCAGATTTTCAAACATTTCAGGTGTGTTATCATATTTCTTCCTTATCTAGGCTTATTTTCAGCATGGGTGAAATGAGTTTCCTCCCTAGTTCCTCTACGTTTTCCTCCTGTTTTCTTCAAATATTATTGAAAACCATAGCTTCTGTGTTTTTGCATTTTTAAATACAAGTGACTATATNGTGTTATCATATTTCTTCCTTATCTAGGCTTATTTTCAGCATGGGTGAAATGAATTTCCTCCCTAGTTCCTCTACGTTTTCCTCCTGTTTTCTTCAAATATTATTGAAAACCATAGCTTCTGTGTTTTTGCATTTTTAAATACAAGTGACTATATTAGCATTTCATCTATAGCTTTAAAGATAAAAAGATCTAAGAGTGATAATCTTCAAAGCATATTTAAACCTCATTATCTGCTTATTGACAGAGTACCAAGGCCTTTGCCATCCTAGTTCTGTTTCTCTGGATTGACAATGTTGTTCTCGAAATGAATTATTGAGGACTGAAAAAAATAGTCTAGATGAGACCTGACCTTGTGCTGAACCCTGCATTTCTGTTAGAACAGTTGCTATTTCTAGTAGTTATCTTACCTGATTGGATAGAAGTAAGACAGAGGTTGAATAGTTCTATCTGGTTCTGGTCATATTACATCATGTGAGCTAAAAAATGAGTATGAAAGTGTGCAAGTGAAAGTTGCTCAGTCCTGTCTGACTCGTACAGTCCATGGAATTCTCCAGGCCAGAATACTGGAGTGGGTAGCTTTTCCCTTCTCCAGGGGATCTTCCCAACCCAGGGATCGAACCCTGGTCTCCTGCACTGCANCCAACCAGTCCATTCTGAAGGAGACCAGCCCTGGGATTTCTTTGGAAGGAATGATGCTAAAGCTGAAACTCCAGTACTTTGGCCACCTCATGCGAAGAGTTGATTCATTGGAAAAAACTCTGATGCTGGGAGGGGTTGGGGGCAGGAGGAGAAGGGGACGACTAAAGATGAGATGGCTGGATGGCATCACAGACTCGATGGACGTGAGTCTGAGTGAACTCTGGGAGATAGTGATGGACAGGGAGGCCTGGCGTACTGCGACTCATGGGGTTGCAAAGAGTCGGACATGACTGAGTGACTGAACTGAACCGAAGAGAGTTATAGATGTCATGGGCCTTTAGGAGATTAAAGTGAAGTAAGGTATCAGATGAGAACAAGTTTTTATCTAGTTGAGAACAGTGTAAGAGTCCTCGTGAAAAATAAAAAAATGGGGTTGAGAGAGGTTTCTAAAGAAAGAAGAGAGATGAGGAAGTGGTGGAGTATGGGAAGCTATATGGGAATAAAGAAGAGAGGACATTTCAGCAGGGCTGGAGGGTTGCCACATGAAATACAGGATGCCCAGTTAAATGTGAATTTCAAGTTAAGAACTAATAGTTTTAGTATAAATATGATATATAAAAAATTTGGGATCTACTTGAATTTGAAATGCATTAGATATGTTTAGAGAAATAGTTGTTTTATAAAAGTTTAGGCTTCATGAAGAGGAAATGTTTGAAAGACATTTTGGTCATATGCAGAAGCAGAAGGTCTCCTGTCTAGCTTCTAGACAGGAGAATGAAAACTTAATTTTATGGGGACTGCAGAGATAGTTTTGGTTTATTTTTACCTTTTTTAAAATGTAGGATTGATATGATCTGACTGGCACGGTAGGAAGAATATTATGACAATGATGAGAACAAGTAAAATTAAAATAGGAAATTGGTCAGGAAGTAACAGAGAGTTGAGCTGTTAACTCAGGTGATGGAAGTGATTTGGACATGGCAATGGTCTAGACAGAGAGGAAGCATCAGATTCCTCTCTGTCTAGGATCTTGGGACAAAAGAGGTCAAGAGTCAGAGATGCTTACGCATCTCTGTCTATTGACTATGAGGCTGATGTCTTTTGTTAGTAGTTGGGTAAGGAGGAAAAGCTGATTTGAGGGAAAACAGATAATGCAAAATAGAGGTCATGTCAGTAATAACTGTCAGGGCAAGCCTCCACATACAGATGCTCGGCAAACAATTAAAAATATTTTTTGAATCTCAATGATTTCATATTTAAGGTATTTAAGCTGTTAAATTCAACGAGTTGCTCAAAATTCAAGGAACCCCTCTAGTTCACAACCAGAGACAAAAAACATTGATAGACCAGCAAAAAGACAGAACAAGAATAACAAAAAAATTGTGCTTGGAAATTCTGAAGTCAAGGTCAATCAATACTCTTAAAATCATCCAGAGAGGTCAAGACTATAGACTGAGAACCAGCAATAGTTCTGGTAATTTTTGACATGTTTTAGGAATGGAACACGGGTGGGAGCCATGCCTTTGGAAACTACAGAATAAATGGATGGTGAGGAAACAGAGGAAACCAAAGCTATTCAAGGATCGTGCTTGAAGACAGAGAAGTGAAGGTGACAGCGGGGGAAGATTTAATAAAGAAGAGAGCAAAATCTGAAGAGCGTCCCCCAATAAGATTAAATGGGGATGTGGAGAGATAAGCCTTAGAAAGAAGAGAGAAACTTCCTCAGAGTTAAATGAAAGGAAGGGAAGGCAGACAGAATTTTAAGGATTTGATGTGTGACCCTGAGGCAGCTGATATTTTGTCTCCACTTTGGGTAAGAGAGGAAATGACATTATATGCCTTGATAGGAGCAGGGTGGAGAGCTCATGGCTCATGGACAAATCCCATTGCCTGCCATAACTTACATCACAGACTTCCATCCTTTATATGGATTCCTGGCAAAGTGGAAGAGGAAGTAATAATGATTGCAGGGTTATTTTTTGGTATGACACATTTTGTTGCAGCAAGGGAAATCTGAGCTTAAGAAGCACAACAGAATGTAGTTTTTTCCTCTGTGCTGAATGCCTGTTGCACAGTAGCAGCAGACCTCTTCAGACACCACTCTCTTATTTTAGAGGTTTTACAGAACTGTGTGCCATCTCTGCTGTGTAAAATATGATTTGACATAGTTCACAAAAATAGCAAACAGCTAACTCTATTCTTGTGTCTTTATATAAACTAAGTTATAGCATCTCACATTGAGTTTGAATATAGCAAAATGTGGAATCCATTTAATGATAAGGTCTTATGACTTTGGATTTCTTGACTAAAGGGCCTTTCAGGTACATTCAGAAAATCCCATTGACACCATAATTGCTTAAAAAAAAATAGTGATACATTGTCTCAATTCATGATGACTATAGCTGGACTTAAGGATCAGGCAAGAAGTTTCAATCTCCTGATTCTTTGTCTAGAATCGGTATGGTCATAACTATGTCAATACCTATGTTATACTATAAGGATTTTCTAGTGCATGGGCTTAGGAAGTGACAATGGCAATTATTCCTGAAAAGGCAACTACAAAGAGAAAAGTGAAGATTGTCCTGTCTAAGCCTAGGAAATGTTATATCAGAGGATTGAAAATGATTAATCCATGATATAGAATCATAGAAGCAATGAAATTGAGATTTGAAAGAATTTAGGAATGATTTTGTCCAATCCCTGTCTCTTTAAGGCTGAGTAATCTGAAACTCATAGAGGAAATAGCTTATTGAAGGGTACAAACTAGTCAGGCCACATGTGTCTTTGACTCAGAGTCCCAAGTGTCTCCACTCTGCCACAATGACAAATTTCTACCCAGTTTCTGGATAATTAATCCCAGGGACAGAATAATAGGTATACTGTACATACTAGGCACTCAGTGAATGCTTTCTTAATTGAACAACTGTATCTCTGTCACTGACACATGTAGGAGTTGGAGAAACACCCTTACTATACAGCTTTTCCACTAAAGCTTATAACATAGTAAGGCTATATCAGGCACAATAACTTTAAAGAAATATAGCTTAGTATTTACATGTATTAACAGCCCACTCCAGTACTCTTGCCTGGAAAATCCCACGGTGGAGGAGCCTGGTAGGCTGCAGTCCATGGGGTCGCTAAGAGTTGGACACGACTGAGCGACTTCACTTTTCACTTTCATGCATTGGAGAAGGAAATAGCAACCCACTCCAGTATTCTTGCCTGGAGAATCCCAGGGACGGGGAAGCCTGGTGGGCAGCCATCTATGGGGTCGCACAGAGTCAAACACGACTGAAGCGACTTAGCAGCAACAATAACAGCAGCAACATATTCATTATTTCATAAAAACTTCCCAATAATGAATCAGATGTTATTAGCCCATTGTTGCACCTGATAAAACTAAGTAAGGGTCAGTTTATAACTTAAGGTCAAACAGTCGGAAAATGAACCCAACTTTGATCTGACTCCAGATTACCATGCTTTCTTTGTTATACCTTATGGTTTCTCCAGGACATTTATAACCTCTAGGGAAAACAAAACCTAATCTTTTGAGGGAAGAGATAGAAAGACAGAGGAGGGGGAAAATATTAGAAATAATGTGAAGCTTTTACAGAGAAAATTGATGCCAAAAAGAGATCAGAGATCAGGTAATAGATGAAGGAATTGTGTTTTCTTTGAGATATCTGTTGCCGAGCTCCTAGCTACAAAGTCATGGGTTGGCTCCAAAGAGGAGAAAGCAACGCTATGCAACTTGGAAGAAGGTATTGACTTTAAGTGTATCTGAAAGACAGTGGGGTAAGAAAAGCATGCCATTCTTACGGGAATCAAGATCTGGACTTTAATCCTAATTCTATCATTTGTTGTCCCTTAGATCAGGCCATTTCCCCTTTTGGGCCTCAGTTTTCTTAATTTAAAATGAGGTTCAAATGTTCAACTTCATGGTTGTCAACTATTTTTCTTCTTTTGCAGCATTGCCATTGGTAGAGACTGCCAATAATTTAGAAAAAAATTGAAATTGCCACCCACATTCTTACTTGCAAAACATCTAGTTGTTTAAAAAAAAAAAACTTTTTATATACAGTTGAAAAATCACATACAGTGAATATACACATTGTGGCCCATCAGCCTACTAAGTTGGGTCATGGGTTAAATAATTATTCTCCCAGAAAACTTTATAAGGATAATTCATCACTTTGTATCTTAGTTATGTAGAATGGAAGCTACATAGGTAATAGAAAAATCACACCTGATTTCCACTGTGTGACCATCACTAATGACTACCACTGTGCTCTTGCATTAGTAGATTTTATCTGTAGTAACATCAATACACTCAAGAGACTTGTTAGTTTATTTCATCCTTTTTTCTGAGAGGACTTTAGGTCAGAGATTTTTAACTGGAGTTGATAGTTCCTTGAGTACTGAAAGGGTGGGAAAATTCCAAACATCGTTTTGCCAAGATCAACTGATACTGTGTCACTGTGCAAAGGAAGACCAAAGCTATCAACTAAATAACCAACCATTAGGTTAAGTTCAAAAGTTTTATCACAGATGCATTATTTTCACTTGCATATATTTTCGGATATCAGATACATGTTAATTTTAGATTTTTGGCCCTTAAGTACAGTTTTAGTTTGGCATTGATGCTATATAAAAGGATTTTAGGGGACTTATGACCACTCTAAAACAATAGGAGAATTTCATCAGCTTCTCAAAGGGATCACAAAAGGTGACAACAAAGGTTAAAGAACCACCACACTTCATATCCTACAATAATACTTTACAATTCAGATATTTTCTGGTAAAACTGGAAGCTGATTTGAATTGTAGCCTAAAAGTTTTAGTAAACTTTTAATTACATGAAGGTTAGTAATAGACCTCTGTCGGTGTACAAGACCTCTTTTATACTTGATTCTTAAAACAATAAACAAACACAGTGTGATGAAAAATATTGCTGAGAAAGAGATAAATAAATAAAGATATATTCATGGATTAAAAAGCTCCATAACTTTAAACCAGTTCTGTCTGCACTGATGTAGAGATTCAATACAATCTCAATTATAATTCCAGCAGACTTTTTTGGATAGAAATTGAGAAGTTGATCCTAGAAGTTATATAGTGAGATGCAAAGGTATTAGCATTTCCAAAACAATCTTAAAACAGTCAGAAAATTGAAAGACTTATGCGACTTCATGACTTACCTTATAGATAAGGTAATTAAATAGTGTGATATCATAGTTAAAAAGTGTGATACTGTCTAAAGATGGACATAGAGAACAAAGGAACAGAATAGGACATAAAAATAGACCCCACTCATCCAGTCAAAGGTACCAACACAATCTAATGTGAAAAGCAAAGACTTTTCAATAAATAGGGCTAGAATAACTGGATAGCCATATGGAAAAGAAATGAACTTCAACCCCTACCTCATAAGAAACAGAACAAGTAACTTAAAGTGGATCATATATATGAAAAAAAAGTGGAAACACATAAATTTAAGGTAATGAAGTCACTCTGAATCTTCTCAGAGTCACCAACAAAATAATTTCCAATTTCTTCAGAATATTGTTTCCAAATTCATAATAATTTCACAATCAAGTAGCTACACAGAATACCCAGAAAACATTCAGTCTGGGTAGACCTGAGATAATCAAGCAACTGCCTAAAGAAGATGTAACCAAGAATAAACTAGATGAGAAATCTATCTAAAAAAACATATTCCTATTACTATGTTTATTATTTAAAGATAAGAACAAATCATTTACTTTTGATGGACAAAGTTGTCTAGCTTTAGCTCAAATAGTTCTAAAGAGATTTTTCTGAACTTCAATATAATTTTATTATCAAGATTGGAGTCTACATATTTACCCACTTGCCTTTCTCCCTTCTGCCCATTTCCAAAAGTAAAAGTTAAACAATGCACAACAGCAATAAAATATGAAACACAAAGCTCTTTACCGGAGTCCGTAGAGAACTGTTCCATCAGGATGCAGGCGGATCATGCGATTTTTCACTGTAACCCCATGCACAAAGGATTTCTTGTCATTCAGAAAGTAGGTGTCTGGTACCCAGAGCTGATCAGCCACCCTGTTGTCTAGTGTGAGGTTTAGTGGGATTCCAGAATAAGAAAGCCTTTTGTCTTTCCAAGACTGCTGGAAATACATGGTGAGAGTATAATCCTGTAAAAGAAAGGAAACAAACAAAAAAAAAGAATTTTACCATCATCATCATCTTCTTCTTCAGTTCAGCTAACCTGATGGTATGTGGTACTGTGGATGCCCAGAGACTCAGCATTCTTCAGGCCTGCTATGAGGTTACATTTGAATATGCTGTGAGTTGCACCTCCAAGTATAAGGCAACCAACAGGTTAGAAGTACTAGAGCATGCAGAAGCATTTATACCAATATAGAGTAAATCCACTTAATTCAATTTTAACGTTTGAAGTTAAGGTCATGAAATCACGGGGAAGGCCGTTTAGGAAAGTTGTACTNTGTTCCAATGCAATGAACTACAGGAGACTGTCCCTATACAAAACTGAGACTATACAATTTAAAAATCTCAGCATCTGTGATCTAATATCTACTTTATAAGCTGTAAAGATTATTTAAAAAAATGAAAATGCTTTTTTTCTTTACCATGAACCCAATTTCCTAAAAACAATATGATAAAATTTGTGTTTCATCCAGTGACAGTTTAAATGTCTTATCGAGAACCTAATTAATCAGAAGAACAAATAACTCAAGTTGTTTCTATGGTAAGATATATTGAAAAGTTGGGCTTAAAGCAGGGAAAATTTGCTAGAAACTTCTAAGTCAAAAGATCTTAGATTATGAGAATGACTAATTCATTCTGTCAGCATTTTGCCATTGTTGACTAGATTGAAAATACTGTATTATGCCAGATGCTTAGGAGAAAATGTTGTATAATACATTTCCCCTGCCTACCTCAAAGAACTCCTAATCCAGGAGGTGAGACTGAGCATCGTACATTTCCAAGCTATCCCACTGGCCTCCATAGGCTTGTCAGTCCTTCCATCACCTCTGTAACCAGCTCCCTGCATGAAATTCCTTCCAACTCAGATACTCAGAAAACTCCACTTCTTTTCACTGGCAGCCTATCACTGGAGACAAGATTATTGAGTAGGAGGTTATCAGTTTTACAAGCTCTGGCATTTGCTTAGAGAATAGCGAAGTCAGAGTTAGTCCTAACAGGGAGGTGGAGGAGAGAAAATGGAAATGGTGACATTGATACGGGAGGATAGAGAGAAAAGGGCATCAAGGATGACTATAGGGTTTCTGACCCAAATGAGTACATGGATAAAAAATAGTAAGAATTGAAGATTTGGGACTGAGGATGATTCATTTACTCATTTACAGGCTACTTGGTGTTGTGGGTGTCAGTGGCAGTTGCATGTAAGGTGCCGAGTGAGTAGTTATGAGCCAAAAAATACAGGAAGGCAGCGCTCAGGGAGGAACAAAGCTAAGTGAGTCATGAGAGATAGATGCAGCCGTGGGAATGGATTAACGCGCCATGGAGACAGTAGAAGGTGAGAAGAGGAGAGCACCCCTGGGAAATCTGATTCTGGGATTAATCCTCCTTTGAGTTCTCAGAGTAGTCTTCTACTTTGATTGTAGTACTTGTATTGTAATTATTTCTCAGTCCCACTAGATTTTGAACTCCCCCAAGGGCAAAAGTTTATATTTTTAGGTTTCAGTTTAGTGCACCAATGATAGCAAGAGCTCAAATATATTAGCTGAATATGAATTAAGTAGTGCTGCTTGGGGCACTTGATATCAGCACTAAGTGTGTTAGTGCAAACTCATCTTAAATTTTGAAATATTGGTTATCTTTTAAAATACGTGGAGACTCTCAGTTAGGCAAAATAATTAATAACCCAGAGTTTCCATTCTCGAACCATTCAAGATTGACCATGGAGTGAGCTTCCCTAGTGAGCTGGTAATTCCCACAAATTTAGAAATTGATGAATTTCTCGGAGATGATAAAAGCATATGGCATTTGAAACAAATGTACTCTTCAGGAATGAATAGTGACTTTCTACAAAGTATTAATAGACATATTTTGAATTATATCACAAGTCATTTTGGAAGTATAAGCCTATATATACTAAAGCTTTAAAAATAGATCTCTATTCAGAACAACTTTCAAATTCATTCACAAGTTAGTCAGTATTCAAAATTCTCGATAAAATATTATATTAATGATTAATTTATCAGGAGAATGATTCATAAACCACTGACATTTAAAACCACATAATTAATGAGTTATGACACACTGTTTTTCAAAGTTCTTGAGTTCCAGAGGTTCAAAGAGAATTATTGTTTCTATTTCCCCCAATATTGAAGTGAGAGTAGAAATAAAATCAGTTCCATGGAGGATCTAATGCAGAATGGGGTGGATTTGCCTGACCACGCTGAGCTGGACTATGAATCCATGACCAGAATAGAAATCAATGTGTGGTATGCACGACAACTTGAAAAAGTCAAGCTATGAACTGAGCTAAATTGTGAAAGAATATGGGAATCAGGATTAAACCAAGATGTTATCAAGAACACATGACTTAGAAGAGATGAAAAAAAAATTTATAAGCATTTTCTAGCCTAGGAAGGTAGTTTTCTCTTGTGATTTGTGATCTTTTAATATATAGAGAGTGTAAAGGGCACAGTTAATAGCAAAAATTCTAGGTCTGGTACTGTTTTGTTGGAGGAGAATGAGATCTTAGGAACTCTTAGCTTAAATTTAATAGGGTGGAATAAGAGGGATTCTTAAAAGGGCTACAGTAATATCTCTAGAATCAAGCACTTCGGATATCTCTTAAAACTTTAATTTACCTTCCTGGAAAGGAATCGTTAGCACACTCTCAGAAACTTTATTTTTAGATTTTTCTAACAGGAAGATTGATTTCCATCAAATTATCATCTTAAAGAGATGGTAGGTAATGATCTCTGGGGAGTCCCTGGGAAACTCTCAAAATAGAATAGGTAGCCAATTATAATGCCCAAATATCAACTTTATCACATTCATTCTTTTATTCCATCCTCTTTTTTCTGTAACATGTTGGTGTTTTGGATTTTGTTTGTTTTAATTTTCCATTCAGAGATAATCACCATCAACATTTGGTATCTAGTTTTTTCCCATCAGCTTTAAAAGAAAAAAAATCATTCTATATAAGCTACTTTTTAATCATAAACATTGTTAACTTTTCCACAGCTATTTATTTATTTATTTACCTATTTATTATTGAGCAATCTTGCTTCCTCCATTGTATTTTTTTTCACTAATTAGTAACTTGGTGGGCAACATTTTATGTTTGCTGATGCAACTATCTAGGAACATATATACATGCATGCATGCTCAATTGCTCAATTATGTCTGACTTTTGAGACCCCGTGGACTGTAGTCTGCTAGGCACCTCTGACCATGGAATTTTCCAGGCAAGAATACCAGAATAAGTTGCTTCTTCCTATTCCAGGGACACCAGAACTTTTGTCATTGTTTTTAAAAATAGCGGTATATTATATTCACTTTTGTGAATCATTGTTTTTTAAAAAACATTCATTGTGTCTGTACAAGAAACTGAAAATTTTTGGACAATATCCTCTGTGACTTCCATATTTTCAAATTTAGAAGTTCAGGAAAGAGTTCTCAGTAACAATTTGAAAAATAATGGATGGAACAAAATATCAAGACAAAATTCTCTAAATATTTAGATTTCTTATTTGTGCAGAAATTTTAGAGAATGCCATACAAATTTTCCTTTTGTCTTCTTTCCCAATTCCCTTTTTGCTATTCCATGACTCTCCATTATACTTTGACTCATTTATCTACCTTTATTAAGGAGACTGTAAAAAAAAAAATTTGTAGGAATTACACAATAGCTCTTCTTCCTCCTGCTATCTCCACCCCACAGTAGGACAAAGAGCTTGAGGGGATGGGAAGCAGAGATTAGATTTCCACATCATTCACTCAGTGAACAAGGTGTGTCTGTGCAGTGCAAAAACTGTATATTATACAAATTTCCCTGGTGCTCTGTTTATATATTTTAACACAGCATTTGTAAATAGATTATGTAGACTTCAGACATTAATGTCTCTGTAGTGATAACATAATAATGAATGGTTGTATTCCTAGGCCAGTTTTCAAAAGTTAATTTACCCATAAATTGGTTGAGATGTTTGAATGGTATGCTCTTAAATTCTGGGATCTGGTAACTGGAATCCATGAGTTTTCAAGGAGGAAGTAAAAATAGAAAGAGAGCTGGCTTTCCTTTCCCTGATACAATTTGACAAAAAATATTTTAAATCAAAACAGCTTACCTTTGATATCTATGCCATTAATTCAATCCCCTAAAACATATGTTTATGAAAGCTCTCTGAAATCAATCCATGCTTATTGCATCTTCTTTTCTTAATGACAACTCAGAACTTCCTCCAAATCAATGGGTAAAGATATGACTCATTCCATTTAGTGGCTACACAGTATAGAATAACATATTAGTCATTATTAAGTTAATGGTAACTGAAGTTGTTTCAGGTTCTTCTACAACTTAAAAATAATGTTGCAATAACTCTTCTCTCTCTGTAGATAGATAGAGATATAAATACCATAAGATATAAATACCACAATATAGATATAAGAGATTTATATAAGAGATATAAATACCACAAGTACTGGTGTTTTACTGCATCCTTTGTATTATATGATACCATACTCTGGAGCTTAATATAATAGCTTGCTAAAGTAAATAAAAATAAAATCATAGACTGCTCCTTTGGTATAATAATTTTCTAAATATTGAATTAAAATTTAAACTTATAGAAAGCATTAACTAAGGCCTTAAAGTCAGGTCTATAAAACCCAAGAGCTACATAAATATCCATATTGGCCATCTCCAGTGGCTTAACCTCATTGAGCATCTGTTCAAACTTCTGTTAATCTTTGACTGGATCTGGATAAAAAGAAACTTGGCACATATTGCTACAGAAGACATTGACAACCTTGTACCGCATAATGACCAAAAAACACTTTAAGAATTCCTTTGGCAGTGTGGAAAAAATGGTTTGTGAATTTTAAAGCTAATAATTTTGATAAGCTTAATTTTCCTCTTATATAGTTTCAAAATCATCCTTGGACTTATAGCAAACATGCATATCTTAGTAGATTTGCATTAAGTATATAGAGTAGATCCATTCAGAAATAAAACCTCTAGGCTAACACCATGTTAAAACAAACAGAGCTATCAAATAAGCCTGCAAGTAAAACTGAATTGGGAGAGTTGGAATCTAGTTAAAGATTCATTGTTCATTAGTCCTGGGATCTTAGAGCAAATTTTTCAGCTAGTCTGATACTCAATCTCCCTACCTGTGTGATGGGCTGGAAAACCGTCAACAAGATTGTTGAAATGATGAGTTGAAATAATGTATATAATAGCCCCAGAAAACTGTAAAACTCTAATTGAATAAATAAGGAAAATCAAGTAGCCTGAAGCAGGTTATAGGACAATGCAATGCCTATGACATATTTTTCTTCTCTTTAACTAAGTTATTGACGTTTTTCTCCACTAAATACTGAATAATAAGAGCTATCTGTTACCAAATGTTTAGCTATAAGACCCGTAATTTGCTAGGTGCTTTCAAAATGTTATATTATTTAAAACTCATAACAGCTCTATGAAGTTGAAATTAATATTCCCTTTTTATAAAGCTGAGTTTATAAACTCTGAGTTTAAGGGATGCCCAAAATGACTACTAGAAAAAGTTGGAGCTGTAGACAGAACCCAAATCTGTCTGACTTTGAGTTCCTAGTTCTTTCCACTGTATCACATAATAAACAAGGGCTTAAAAACAAGCACAAAAAATTTTCCTCCTAGGACAAAGTTTATCTCTTGTCTAAGGCTAACTTCTGCCTTGCTATTTCATGGATACCTATTAATCACTAACATTCAGTTCTAATGTAGACTTTGCAGCACTCTGATGTTTGATCCATGAACTCCCCTTCATCAGCTGGTGATGGTAATGAACACAGCTGCCATACTCTTATCTGTGTGCTGTTGAAAACCCCAAGGAATGCTAAATACAGTCAATCATTCATCACTTCCCTGGATGTCTTCAAATGTTAGCTCAAGGAAAGACAACATGTTTATTCCATAATAATCCTCAAGTACAGGAAATAGAATAATTTTGTTTTGGTGGGATGGCATTCACATTCAAAGCCTGCCAAAGCATTTTACCACTTTCAAAGAAAAACCTCCTTAGTCACGAGTTATGGTAGCAGCTATATTTCCCATATATATGAATCACAAGCTGGAATCAAGATTCTTGGGAGAAATATCAACAACCTCAGATATGCAGATGATACCACTTTAAAAGCACAAAGTGAAGACAGCCTATTGATGAGGGTGACAGAGGAGAGTGAAAAAGTTGGCTTAAAATTCAACATTCAAAAAACTAAGATCATGGCATCTGGTCCCATCACTTTATATCAAACAGATGGGGAAAAAGTGGAAACAGAGTCAGATTTTATCTTCTTCAGCTCCAAAATCACAGCAGACAGTGACTGCAGCCATGAAATTAAAAGACACTTGTTCCTTGAATTGATGCTTTTAAACTGTAGTGTTGGAGAATACTCTTGAGAGTCCCTTGGACTGCAAGGAGATCCAACCAGTCAATCATAAAGGAAATAAGTCCTGAATATTCACTGGAAGGACTAATGCTGAAGCCGAAACGCCAATACTTTGGCCACCTGATACGAAGAACTGACTCACTGGAAAAGATCCTAATGCTGGGAAAGACTGAAGGCAGGAGAAGGAGATGACAAAGGATGAGATGGTTGGATGGCATCACCGACTCAATGGACATGAGTTTGAGCAAGATTCAGGTGTTGGTGATGGACAGGGAAGCCTGGTGTGCTGCAGTCCATGGGTTGCAAAGAATCAGACACAACTGAACTGAACTGCTCCTTGGAAGGAAAGCTATGACAAACATAAACAGAGTATTAAAAAGCAGAGACATTATCTTGTCAACAAATGTCCATCTAGTCAAAGCTATGGTTTTTCCAGTAGTCATGTATGGATGTGAGAGTTGGATCATAAAGAAGGCTGAGTGTCAAAGAATTGACGTTTTCAAACTGGTGCAGGAGAAGACTCTTCAGGGTCCCCTGGATAGCAAGGAAATCAACCCAGTTAATCCTAAAGGAAATAAACCCTGAATATTCATTGGAAGGACTAATGCTGAAGCTCCAATATTTTGGCCACCTGTTTTTCCAGGGTCATGTATGGATGTGAGAGTTGGATGATAAAGAAAGCTGAGCACTGAAGAAGTCATGTTTTTGAACTGTGGTGTTGGAGAAGACTCTTGAGAGTCTCTTGGACTTCAAGGAGATCCAACCAGTCCATCCTAAAGGAGATCAGTCCTGGGTGTTCATTGGAAGGACTGATGTTGAAGCTGAAACTCCAATACTTTGGCCACCTGATGTGAAGAGCTGACTCATCTGAAAAGACCGTGATGCTGGAAAAGATTGAGGGCAGGAGGAGAAGGGGACGACAGTGGATGAGATGGTTGGATGGCATCACTGACTCAATGGACGTGGGTTTGGATGGACTCCGGGAGTTGTTGATGGAAAGGGATGCCTGGCATGCTGCAGTTCATGGGGTTGCAAAAAGTCAGACATGACTGAGTGACTGAGCTGAGTTAATGTGAAGAGTCAACTTATTGGGAAAGGCTGAGGGCAGGATGAGAAGGGGACGACAGGATGAGATGGTTGGATGGCATTGCTGACTCAATGGACATGAGTTTGAGTAAACTCCAGGAGATAGGATAGAGAAGTCTGGTGTGCTGCAGTCCATGAGATTGCAAAGAATTGCATGCAACAACAACAGAAACATATTTCCCAAATTAGAAATTATTTCTAAGTGACAGTAAGATGAAAGGCAAACATGGGTATTACCTACAGGTTAAGGATCTTTAATTTATTATTGTGCATGATAACCCTCTAGGAGAAGGGGAGCATAAATTCACTGAGAATAGAGATATTATGGTTTACTTCTGCGCTTCTAGCATCAAGATGAGAGGATGCTGAATGAAAGAACCATCCATGGTCCCCAATAGAATCATGCCCATCCACACTTAAATCTGGTCCCCCGTCTCCATTGTTGTTCCTAGTGAATGGTACAGTCATCTATCCTGTGGACCAAATCAGAAGCTAGAAGGAGTCTTGATTCTTTTCTCTTCCTCACGTTCCACATTAAATAAATCAATAAAACCTGGTCTTTCTATTCCATAAAAAAAAATCTTTATATTCTATTTATAGTTTCTATGATCTAGTTCAGAGAAGGCAATGGCACCCCACTCTAGTACTCTTGCCTGGAAAATCCCATGGATGGAGGAGCCTGGTGGGCTGCAGTCCATGGGGTCGCTAAGAGTTGGACACCACTGAGCGACTTCACTTTCATTTTTCACTTTCATGCATTGGAGAAGGAAATGGCAACCCACTCCAGTGTTCTTGCCTGGAGAATCCCAGGGACAGGGGAGCCTGGTGGGCTTCCATCTGTGGGGTCGCACAGAGTCGGACATGACTGAAGTGACTGAGCAGCATGATCTAGTTTGGCCTTTATCATTTCTTACCTGATTTACTGCAATAGGGCTCCTGACTAGTCATCTGCCTTTATCTTTTCTCTAGATTATTTGTTGTATGGCTGATAAATGGATATTCCAATTTAAAAAAAAAATTACAATTATTATTATATTGCTCCAACTTAAGCTTTAATGGATCCTCAGTGTTATAAGGAAAAATTCCCTAAGGCAAATGATGTACCTCATCTGTTCCTCTCTTTCCAGCCACACTTCTAACTTGACTCCTCTTTGACTTGTCCAGTTCCTCAGACACATGACGCTTCTTCTGGGCCTAAAACACTCACTTTTTCTCTCTTCTTTGCCTGACTATCCTTAACTGATGTAGGTCTCAGATTGGAAGCCAAATTACACCTTTTTCTCCCTAATCAGGAACCAGGAAGTCTGAGTTTGCCACTCTGCTTCCATAGCCCCTTCTCACTGTAGCCTGAATCATTCTACAAGGAAATTGGTTTCAGTTCAGTTCAGTTCAGTCACTCAGTCGTGTCCGACTCTTTGTAACCCCATGAACCACAGCATGCCAGGCCTCCCTGTTCATTACCAACTCCTGAAGTTTACCCAAACTCATGTCCACTGAGTCGGTGATGCCATCTAACCATCTCATCCTCTGTTTTCCCCTTCTACTCCTGCCTTCAATCTTTCTCAACATCAGGATCTTTTCAAATGAGTCAGCTCTTCGCATCAGGTGGCCAAAATATTGGAATTTCAGCTTCAACATCAGTCCTTCCAATGAACACCCAGAATTGATTTCCTTTAGAATGGACTGGTTGGATCTCCTTGCAGTCCAAGGGACTCTCAAGAGTCTTCTCCAACACCACAGTTGGTGCCTGTCTATTTCTTCCACTACTAGACTCATGAGGGCATATCTATCTGGTTATCCCCTAGTGCTGAGTACAGGGCCTGCGGATTAGTGAGCGTATGCTGTTACTCAGTTGTATCCTACTCTTTGTGACTTCATGGACTGTAGCCCACCATGCTCCTCTGTCCATGGAATTTTCTAGAAGAGAATAATGGAGTGGGTTTCCATTTCCTATTCCAGCAGGTAAGTACCCAACAACTACTTTTTGAATGATTGGAGTGAGGAAAAAGCCTGAGGCAGACAGCTAAGTTACAGAACAGTTAAACTTTGCAATACAAGTGTAACATACTATGAGCCTGAATGGAGGCAGAAAATGTAGGGGTAGGGTGAAAAGAGGAGTAGAGATAAAATGTTGAAAGGAAAAAGAATGGATTTAAACTCATTGTTGTAGATATGGGAGATGAAGGAAAAATGCAAACACTACAGCAGTACTGGAATTTAGGGGAAAATTGATGTATTTGGATTGGATATTTTTCTGAAGTGCTTGAAGTGCAGATATAGATACATTAGCTGATATAAAGTAGAAAGATAGAGAGAATATAGATTAACGAATCCTCATCAACACCATGGCTATGAGATTAAATGAGGTTATCAAAGTAAATTCAGAGAATGAGGCAAGACAAGGGCCTAAGACATAAGCTTAGTGCATATCAGTCTTTTTGTATTGGCTGAGAATCAAAATGCTCTTTCAGTGTATGAATCCAAGCAATTGATCTATTATCACACAAAGGAGGGAATAGGGTATTAGTGACACTGAATAGTCTCAGCATCAAAATCTATCGATGAATCCCCAAACCATGATAATGNCCTGTCTATTTCTTCCACTACTAGACTCATGAGGGCATATCTATCTGGTTATCCCCTAGTGCTGAGTACAGGGCCTGCGGATTAGTGAGCGTATGCTGTTACTCAGTTGTATCCTACTCTTTGTGACTTCATGGACTGTAGCCCACCATGCTCCTCTGTCCATGGAATTTTCTAGAAGAGAATAATGGAGTGGGTTTCCATTTCCTATTCCAGCAGGTAAGTACCCAACAACTACTTTTTGAATGATTGGAGTGAGGAAAAAGCCTGAGGCAGACAGCTAAGTTACAGAACAGTTAAACTTTGCAATACAAGTGTAACATACTATGAGCCTGAATGGAGGCAGAAAATGTAGGGGTAGGGTGAAAAGAGGAGTAGAGATAAAATGTTGAAAGGAAAAAGAATGGATTTAAACTCATTGTTGTAGATATGGGAGATGAAGGAAAAATGCAAACACTACAGCAGTACTGGAATTTAGGGGAAAATTGATGTATTTGGATTGGATATTTTTCTGAAGTGCTTGAAGTGCAGATATAGATACATTAGCTGATATAAAGTAGAAAGATAGAGAGAATATAGATTAACGAATCCTCATCAACACCATGGCTATGAGATTAAATGAGGTTATCAAAGTAAATTCAGAGAATGAGGCAAGACAAGGGCCTAAGACATAAGCTTAGTGCATATCAGTCTTTTTGTATTGGCTGAGAATCAAAATGCTCTTTCAGTGTATGAATCCAAGCAATTGATCTATTATCACACAAAGGAGGGAATAGGGTATTAGTGACACTGAATAGTCTCAGCATCAAAATCTATCGATGAATCCCCAAACCATGATAATGAACTTTCAATCACTAGCTGTGAAAACTGTTTTCTTACTTAAAATATGATGTAAATGACTAGTAAGACTCACTTTTTAAACTGCATTATTTTTTTTACTTTTAGTGTGCCTTATCCACCCACTAGGGGATGTATGTATTTCAAAGTTAGTCTTCAGCAACAAAATGAATCCCCAAAAGAAATCTCCTTGAATAATTCACTACCAAGTCAATCAAAATTCTACTTAAACTGTGGCATCACACTCCACTACATTCATTTTAAGGATATTTAAAGGGTATTAATGGAGTCATATAATAAGTTTTATATTATTAAAAACATTATGTTGTAATATCCTAGAATAAAAATTTTCGAAAAAGAATATTTACATCTATCTAAACTGAATCATATTATTGTATACTTGAAATTAACACAATGTTGTAAAATGAAAGTGAAAGTGTGAAAGTGTTAGTCGTCAGTCATGGCCAACTCTTTATGACCCCATGGACTGTAGCCAGCTGGACTCCTCTGTCCGAGGAATTCTCCAAGCAAGAATACTGGAATGAGTAGCCATTTCCTTCTTCAAGGGATCTTCCTGACTCAGGGATTGAACCCAGGTCTTCTTCATTGCAAGCAGATTCTTTACCATCTGAGCCACCAGGGTAGCTCCCACAATGTTATAAATTAACTATATTTCACTAAAAATAAATAAATAAAATTAAATTTAAAAATTAATACATTTCCTTAAAAGAATTCATGTGGGAAACTTGGTTTACTAATGAAAATGAATCTTAGGATTTGGAGAAGTGAGTTTTAGGCTGTGGATAATCTTTGGCAAATCAAACTCTCAGACAGGGAGCTTTTACATGCCATGAAATGAATAGGTTGACTAGATGAACAATTCTCACATTCAATGTACATAATTACTACCATGACTGCATGGACCACTGAGTTTGATTTCTGAGGAGTACAGTTCTGAATCTACATTTTTTTGATTGATACTTTCAAGGAGATTATTATGCTGCTAATTTTCAGATCTGAATTTGAGAAACAGTGACCTCGATATTCCCTCAGTGTTCTTCAAAATCTTAAATGAACAATATCTATATTTTCATTAGTTCTATAAAATCTGTTCCTGACTCCATGTATGTCATTTTATATTTAGTCAGTTCCTTATAGTCCTCTCTTTCCACTGCAGCAAAAGGAATGTAAACCTGGAACCTTCTGTTAGTGTTGCCTATAAAAACATTTTCATGAATACTAAAGGAGGAAAAGAAGAATAGGGAGAGAGAGAAAGTTCTTTTATCTTTAATTTTTGGTACTGTGTACTTTCCTATCCCTCCAAGTTACTTACTTCTGGCTTCACACATTTGTTTCTACAATATGTAGTTCTGAAGTATATTGGAAGTGGAATCCCCAGCTCAGATGTGAGTGGAAATCAAAGATCAGGAAGTAGGATGACCACTAAAATGATATCTGCCAGCAGAATGCAGAATTTGACTTTCTGAAGAGCAGTTTAGGTTTCCTTCAATTCTCCACACCTCCTCTGGAGCCATTTCTCCATCCCAAACATGGAGAAACTGAAGGAGAAGATAGGTCTTGTCCAGAAATGTCATATACAGCCTTAGGGAGAGGGGAATGCTATGCTGATATATTTTCCTCATCTGCATGAAGCAATGTGTATTTTAGTACAGTGTTAAAAATCCTCAAGCACTCTCTCTCATGTCACAAGTTTAAGGCGTTATCTATGAGTGAGTCAGCCTGGGAGTTGCCATGGTAACGATTCTCATCCCCTTGGCATCAGTCCCTTCTGATGTTGCCACTGAAATACCTTAGTTTCAAGAGGATCTGAAGTTGCCATTACATTTAAATATTCATTATGTTATATACGCATTCCCTGATTTTGCAAGATTACCTGACTAGAAATCGTTTTTAGAGATCTATAAATAGACATGCTACATCATGTTTGTTTCTTCTACAAGATGAAAGACAAGCTTATAAAAATCCTTCCTGTGCTCACAGCACATCTCTTTCTTGCTCACTCTTTCTCCATCCCCTTCCTTAGGTATAAGTGTGTATGTGCATGTATGTGTACAATCAGTGGCCTTCATATTTGAAATATTTAAAGAGGACACTTTAGATGGTAGTCATGAGCTCCAGTTTCCAAGGGAGTGGTTGAAAATACTAGCAGGTTGCCACACTACAACTGCACATGAAGGCAGATAATGCTATAATTGAGTATGGAGTCAATTCGGGAAGCATTTGTGAGGTTTCCTGTTTCATATTCCAGGGAAGATTTGTTTGGCAGAATAAAATTGCTTATGGTTGCCATTCCTCTCAAAAGAGAAGTCAAGATTCTGTCAAGCAAGGTTCTCAATAATCTGTCTCAACCTACTTTTCTAAAATCATTTGTCCCTTGACTACCTGCCCACTCAAGTGTACTCTCCTGCTGACACAAAAGGCTATTTCCTTAACATTCTTGTATTTTTCCATATCTCTGTCTTTGGTTGTGCTTTTTCCTCTTCTTAAAAATCAAAATCCTACTTATCTCCAAGACCCAAGCTGATACTAGATGAATTCTACAAAGAACTCCCCAACCCCCTCTCCAAGGCAAACTAATCTTCCCCTTATTCTGTTCTTGGTTACTTTGTTAACTTCTTTACTACAGACAGCATTTACTTTTTCTACTCAGAATGGTCATAATTTGGCTTTTTCACTTGGGTCCCCACTTTATGGCTTTGAGGGTGTAGCCTATGTCTCATTCATCTTTGTATGCCCACAGTATCTAGCACATAGACACCAGCAGATATTTTCTAGATTTAGATATATTAATGTGAACTGAATAAAAATAATGCTTACTCAGGAAGACAGCCAACTGAGGAGCTTTGGGTTCTGGTTGCTCAGGACACAACACACCAGTCATAAGGTGCATAGGCTGGTGTTTGTGAGTACTCTCTCTGAGTGCTCATACAGTATAGTACTCTGTATGAGTAGTCCACTTTTGAGTTAAGTATGATGTGCTGTCAGTTGTGATAATTTTTTCTAAAATCCATGGCTGAGTTGCACTTCTAGAAACTATAGTCATGTAGTATCACAATTATTTGAAAGAACATAGGATTTGGAGTAAAATAGACCTGAATTCAATTTCAGTTTTATATTTTACTAGCTCTCTTACCAGTTCACTTAATCTTCGGAGGTCTTGCTTTCTCCCCATGAATTTAGAATTAATTGAGATAGTAAAATGAAAGGTTTATGACAGTACTTAATATACAGTTATGCATTCAACAAATAGTTAACTACTGCAGGTATAACTGAGAGATCACCCCCAAGAGGTTGTTTCATTTCAGCTGTTTCCACGATACCACTGGATGCTGCTGCTGCTGCTAAGTCGCTTCAGTTGCGTCCGACTCTGTGCGAGCCCATGGACGGCAGCCCACCAGGCAATCCCATCCCTGGGATTCTCCAGGCAAGAGTACTGGAGTGGGGTGTTATTGCCTTCTCCGATACCACTGGATACGCCTTTGTAATTGTTATACTGTGCATAAAATAGTCTTCTGAGGGTGAGTCATGTCCACAGCCATTATTTTTTATGCTTATGTGATCATACTCTGATCACAAGACTTCCCTAGGCTAGCCACAACACTCTGATGCAAAGACAGACTTGAAAAAAGTGGGCAGTGGGCTATGAAATGTCTTTGAATATTAATTCTACACATTATGTATACACTGTATTGGACAGAGACTCTGGAGTTTGAAAGTGAAGACACACAGAAAGGGACATAGGTAGTGGCATGGAGCAGAAACAAAGACACACAGGGAGGAAGCAGTATGCAGGGGATCAAAGAGACTAGCAAGAACTGCTGGTGAAAGCAGTGCTTAGAGATAAAGCAAAGACGTCATGCAGCCGAATTCCTTGAAAGATGTTGCTGGAGCTCTCTGGAGTTCATCATGGATCCCGATGTGGGTTCCGCTTCCCAGCGAAGCTCAACTCTGTGAGTGCTAACACTGCTATCAATTCATAGAGACGCCTCCACATGTGATCAACTCAAATAACAGGAACTCAGCTTTTCACAGCCTGACTGTTCCTCACTTAGGATCTCAAAATTTTTGATTTAGACATGTCTAACATTCGAAACTTACCTGAAGGCAATCACTTTTTCATCTATGAAGTATTTTTTGAATAGTTACTATGTGCCAGGCACTCTGATAGGCATTGGAACCCCAGGGAATTACTCCCTCTTTCCTCTATGCTCCTCTTGTGCCTTAGTATTCACCCTAATAAACCACAAGGCATTTCTCTATGTATATGTCTGTACCCCTTCCCAGATGCTGCCTTCCAGGAAGGCAGTGTTTGTGTGTGTGTGTGTGTGTTTACCACATCATGCACAATGTCCGAAATAGAATAGGTATTATTTAACAATCTTGGATGTTTGCATTGATGAATAAACTAATCAAACAGTGCTGAGTGATTCCTTAGTGACACATGTAAGTTTTTGAAGACATTTTTAAAGATTCAGCTTATCTTATTTCTGGCTATAAAGTTGTGAACACACACCCTTCCCCCACTATCCAAGCTCTTATGTTAATTAATTTGGCATTTACATAAGGATTTTTGAAGTTCTATGTGTCTGAGAGTTCCATATCTTGCCCCTTTATTGAAGCCTTTAACCTCACTAATGCTCATTTAATTTTGTTCTAAGTAAAGACTACAGACTTCACTTCTTGGCATAGCCAAAATGAGGAGGTGAGGCCAGCATCTCAGATATTTCACAGAAACTATTCTTTTGAAACACTGCCTTAGAAGACACAGTGATGTACTTATGGTACACTTATAATCCTTTTTCCACTCAGCAACATCAAGGAACAATGGCCCAACCCCACCACTTGTAATTCTCTTCAGATATCTGAAAATGAATGTAGATTTCAAACTTGTGGTGACTCACATGGTAAAAAATCTGCCCGCAATATGGGAGACCTGGGTTTGATCCCTGGGTTAGGAAGATCCCCTGCAGAAGGGAATGGCAACCCACTCCAGTATTCTTTCCTGGAAAATTCCAAGGACAATGGAGCTTGGAAGGCTGTATAGTCCATGGGGTCACAAAGAGTTGGAGATGACTGAGTGACAAATACATACATACAAAGGGCTTTTGTTGTACTTCATTGTAAAATTGTATTATTTGAAAAATTTAATTATAAGATTCAATAGGGAATGGATTCTGAGAATATTTTGACAAGAGAAATATCCAGTAAAGAACTGTAAAAGCTACAACTGGTATTTAGAAGAAAGCCTTAAACTAGGGATGTACGTTTGGTTAAGGAGCTTGCAAAGTGAGAAGGAATGGGAACATTTCTTGAGCAGTCATAGTGGATCAGATACTTAGCTATTCATCCTGTATACAATATCTCACTCAGTGGTCTCAGCAACTCATGAAAGCAGATATAATGATAATGAAAACTAAGGTTAAAAGCGATTTAACAAGCTAGTTGTAAATGTCTGAGCTGAGTTTGAATTCATGTATGCCTGACATCAGGACTCCCCTGGTAGCTCAGCTGGTAAAGAATCCACCTGCAATGAGGGAGACATGGGTTCAATCCCTGGGTTGGGAAGATCCCCTGGAGAAGGAAAAGGCTACCCACTCCAGTATTCTGGCCTGGAGAATTCCATGGACTATATGGCCCATGGGGTCGCAAAGAGTCAGACATGACTGAGTGATTTTCACTTTCATGCCTGATATCAAGGTTGTGCATTTTCTACTATACCCTGCCTGCTATACTGGGCTGAATGGTGACAGATGAAAAGATATATCCGTTTCCTAATTCCCAGAACCTTAGAATGTAACTTTATTTGGAAAAGGGGATATTACAGATGTAATTAATTTAAAGATCTTGAGACAGGATCATTGTAGATTATTCTAGATTATTCAGATGGTCCCTAAAGCCAACGATAAGTGTCCTTGTAAGAGACATACATGGGAGAGATACAAGGGAGAAGAGGAAAAGGTGATGTCAGGATGAAAGCCAAGCTGTGAGTGATGCACCCACAAGCCAAGGAATGCCTGGAGCCACTAGAAGCTGGAAGAAATGAGAGAATTCTCTCCTAGAATTTTCAGAGAGAGCACAGCTCTGCTGACATCTTGATTTCAAGCTTTTGACCATCAGAACTGAAGGTTGTTCTGTTGTTTCAAGCCACCTGAATTGTGGTCATTTATTATGGCAGGTGTAGGAAACTAACATACCTTCTTTATCTGCTCTTTTGAATTTTGTATAGTTTTTGGATATTCATTAATATATGTAGTCATTCTGTCAGCATCATCAGTAATATTTTAGTACTTATAGTTTTAGTGTCTAGAATTTTAGCTGCTCTGTGGAATATAGAAGTTATTGTGCCCCTACCTTCAGTGTGGTCAGGGAGAAAAGGTGAAACACATAAAACAATCAATGAATAGTACCCATTCATATTCTAAGGGATATATATTCAGTAGTTATTATGCAGCAAAAAATAGTTTTAGGTGCTAAAGCAGCAATACACAAGATAGAAAAATTCCCTATTCTCAGTGAGCTTCCAGAGAGAAACAATGGGTAGTTTCACATTCTAAGGCAGAAACAAGCTTAGTGGGCTAGAGGAACAAAAAATGACCTCTCTCTTACTAAATTTTTCAATAGATGTGAGTTGACATTATTATTATTATTGTTACTATTTTTCACCCAACTAGTATGTAAGTGGTATGTTTAGAATTTGTTGTCCAAAACCCAATGCTGTTGTTGTTCAGTCACTTCTGGCTCTTNAGGGAGACATGGGTTCAATCCCTGGGTTGGGAAGATCCCCTGGAGAAGGAAAAGGCTACCCACTCCAGTATTCTGGCCTGGAGAATTCCATGGACTATATGGCCCATGGGGTCGCAAAGAGTCAGACATGACTGAGTGATTTTCACTTTCATGCCTGATATCAAGGTTGTGCATTTTCTACTATACCCTGCCTGCTATACTGGGCTGAATGGTGACAGATGAAAAGATATATCCGTTTCCTAATTCCCAGAACCTTAGAATGTAACTTTATTTGGAAAAGGGGATATTACAGATGTAATTAATTTAAAGATCTTGAGACAGGATCATTGTAGATTATTCTAGATTATTCAGATGGTCCCTAAAGCCAACGATAAGTGTCCTTGTAAGAGACATACATGGGAGAGATACAAGGGAGAAGAGGAAAAGGTGATGTCAGGATGAAAGCCAAGCTGTGAGTGATGCACCCACAAGCCAAGGAATGCCTGGAGCCACTAGAAGCTGGAAGAAATGAGAGAATTCTCTCCTAGAATTTTCAGAGAGAGCACAGCTCTGCTGACATCTTGATTTCAAGCTTTTGACCATCAGAACTGAAGGTTGTTCTGTTGTTTCAAGCCACCTGAATTGTGGTCATTTATTATGGCAGGTGTAGGAAACTAACATACCTTCTTTATCTGCTCTTTTGAATTTTGTATAGTTTTTGGATATTCATTAATATATGTAGTCATTCTGTCAGCATCATCAGTAATATTTTAGTACTTATAGTTTTAGTGTCTAGAATTTTAGCTGCTCTGTGGAATATAGAAGTTATTGTGCCCCTACCTTCAGTGTGGTCAGGGAGAAAAGGTGAAACACATAAAACAATCAATGAATAGTACCCATTCATATTCTAAGGGATATATATTCAGTAGTTATTATGCAGCAAAAAATAGTTTTAGGTGCTAAAGCAGCAATACACAAGATAGAAAAATTCCCTATTCTCAGTGAGCTTCCAGAGAGAAACAATGGGTAGTTTCACATTCTAAGGCAGAAACAAGCTTAGTGGGCTAGAGGAACAAAAAATGACCTCTCTCTTACTAAATTTTTCAATAGATGTGAGTTGACATTATTATTATTATTGTTACTATTTTTCACCCAACTAGTATGTAAGTGGTATGTTTAGAATTTGTTGTCCAAAACCCAATGCTGTTGTTGTTCAGTCACTTCTGGCTCTTTGCAGCCCCATGGACTGCAGCACATCAAGCTTCCCTGTCCTTCACCATCTCCTGAAGTTCCCTCAAACTAATGTCCATAACCCAATATTAATTTTTTTTAATATGCAACTGCAAACACCAAGAAACAGGGTGAGTCTGATGCCGCAATGAACCAGGCGATTGCTTATGGAGTCTGATGTGGCAAGCATCTCCAAATATTCTCTCCATCCATGTGCCATGTACATGTGTATATCCACTTTATATGTAGTATTCTAGGGGGGAAAAATCGCAGTAAATATGAACATACAATATTACATTGTTTTGTCCCTATGGTTTACTCTAAAATCTTTACCCAAAAGTGTTTGTATGTAAATGTGTTCCTCCTGTCCAGATAGAGCAATCAAAAGAAACCCTTGACATTTTAGAACAGGACACTCTAAAAGGGAAGGGAGGAGTGGAGAGAGTAACATGGAAACATATACATTAGCATATGTAAAATAAATAGCCAGTGGGAATTTGCTGTATAACTCAGGGAATTCAAACTGGGGCTCTGTGACAACCTAGAGGGGTGGAATTGGGTGGCAGGTGGGAGGGGAGGCAACATATGTATACCTATGGCTGATCTGCATTGATGTGTGGCAGAAACCAACACACTATTGTAATTATCCTTCAATTAAAAATAAAGAAAGAAAAAATTAAAAAGAAGGGAAATAATATAGAGAAATAAAATGAGTGCTACTATGGAAGACACATTTTAAACAATTCACATTGTGCCTGAGGTAAGCACTGCTGGAAGGGTATGGCTCACTCAATTCACAAGCTAAAATAGAGGAAAAAAATGTGGAATCCTTATTTTTAGTGACATCCTCCTTACTTCCTGTTTTGACCTGCCAGACACTGGGTGCAGGAAGAATTTTAGCTGGTTCGTCTATTCCATGGCATCATAGAAAAGTACAATCAGGTTATTGCTACTAAAAGTTTTTGTACAAACTTTCTGAATGCAGTTCACAGCATATTTTTAGTTTTTAATGAAAAATACATCACAATTCTGGCTCCCATCAAGAAGGTCAAAGAAATCATGCTTTCCATGAAGAACAGGTCATTACGAAGCTGAGATGATCTTAATGGGAGGGAATTGATAAAGATGAAATGTATTTATCTTATAATGTACAAGAAAATGCTAATTAAGGAGACTGAACATCAATGCATCACATGGTGGGTATTTACTTTTCACATCTCAGGCACCATCTTTGTTGTCAATTTAGTTGGGTATCATCCTTGACTTTGTCTTCTTTTCCTGTATTCAGGTCACCCACTAATCCAATTAATTATGAATTCCTTTCTTTTACTACTTCTAAACACAGTTGACCCTTGAACAACACCAGGGGTTGGGGTGCTGACCCTCCATGCAATTAAAAACCTGCATATAATTTACATTCCATGCTCTGTATTGAGGTTCTTCTGTATCCACATTCTGCATCCTTGGATTCGATCAACCTTGGATCATGTAGTACCATGGCATTTACTACTGAAAAAAGCCACATAAAAGTGGAGCCATGCAGTTCAAACCCATGTTGTGCGAGGCTCAACTGTACACTTCGAAACTATCCCTTTCTCTTTTATTTACTGCCAAAATCTTAATTCAGGCCACAGTCTCCTCTCTTCTGAATAACTGTACAATTCTGACCAGTTTCCTGCCTTCAATTCACCCATCTTTCAAATTCATTTCTTTTTTCACATTATTGTCAGAGTAATCATGTTCTACAATGAGAATCAATCAGGTCCTCCTTTTTTCCATATGGCTTCCCGTTGCCTTCAGGAGTAAATTCAAATGCCCTGATACGATTTCTTAGACTATGTATGATTTATTTATATGCCCAGTCTCATCTCTCATTTTTTTCTCCATTGTGAACTCTACTCTCTGGTCATGAAATCTTACTTATCTATTGAATGGACCATGCTCTTCTTATATCATCTCTCTCCTGTTTTCATTCACTAACACTCTGAATACATCTTTTAGCATTTCTACTTCTCTTTGTGCCCCAATCCTGAAACTACACTCTGTCTGTGCCTCATCTCCATCTCCCATCATTTAGTCTTAAATTGATGATGGGGATAACGTCTTTACCTCACAAGAGTGGAGATCTTATAGTGCCCTGTGCTTAACATTATTTTACATTTATCACATTTACTGAAATTACCTATTTCCTTAATGTCTTTGTCTATAATATAGATTCCCTTACTGCCATTCATTCTAGCATCTAACCAATGCTTAGCTCATAATTATCATCCTCAAGAACTATCTCCTGAATTAATGGAGATATAAGTCAGGCAAATAAAACAAGTCATTTTTTAAGGGGGCAGATGGCTATAGAATCTGTTCCTGTGTTGTCTTGAGTTATAGGCTCAGGACAATCTTTAAATGATTGGTTACTTATTTACACATGGTCTTGGGATGCTTTTTCAATGTGATAGGTATTTGTATTTGCTTAAATTAACATGCATCTCATGTGAGATTCACATGTATCCAAGAGAATGGGCTCTTCAGTCCTAGCTTAAAAGCTATTAATAAAGATAAGAATGGTTTCTCGGATATTATTACCAACTTCAGAAAAATCAGGGAAGATTTTAGAACTGTATAAAATAACAATACAGATTTGCGAATAAATCAAGATAAAAAAATAAATAAAAATAGGCCAAGAAATACATTTCATGGTATGTAGAATACAATATGCATTATAACCACTTGATATTTTTGTAGCCTTTTTTAAAAATAAAATATGATCAGCATCTCTAGCCACACTTGACTGTACTAAGAGAAAATCATCTGGCCTAAGCAAGGATGACCAACTACTTTCTTCTGAAATTCTGAATCTGGATAAAGAAGTTATTGTTCTGTGGGAGACTTTAATTTGAGAATGTGTGCATGCTCATCCTCTACTTGTCTTGCAGACTAAGAAGCAGAAACTTATACAGAGAGAAAAGACAAAAAGAAGGCAGGTGGACAGGAACAGTTACAAGAGATGAAGCAGGAGGCTTGATGGATTTTCGATACCAGATTCCATTCCTTCCTGGAGGCCTAGTCGTGGTGAGTATCTGATATCCCTTCATAAGGCTGGAGTTCTCCGGAATACACCAGTGCATCAATTTCAATTTGTTTATGACTGTAGTTCTTTCAAAGTGATTGGCACACAGGCTGCATTCATTTTTAAATGTTTTCTACCCTCCAGTCTTGCTCATTTAAAAAATATCTTTCTTACAAACACTCTGAGGAATTGAAGATGAAATATTTTACATACAATCATTAGAGGAATATTTAGTCTCTTGGCAAAGAAGGCTGGGGGAACCTTGCTTTTTATGTACTTCAGGCCAAGTTCAATCTACTCCATCAAGACAAAATGACCTTATTGCTTTACACCCTTATGATTCCCATGTTAAACCCTCTGATTTATAGCCTACAGAACAAGGATGTGAAAATAATTTGAATAGCACATGTGTCTCTATATTCATATAGAAAATAGCTCTTTTTTTGATAAATGAGCTTAAGTTGGCTCTGGTTTTTTAGAACAAAAGATCTCTTAATCATACAATTCAGATAAAAGAAACAATAGGGGAATGTATACGTGACCCAAAATAGAAGAAGAGGAGAGGGCAGTCCCTTCTTTTGGTTTGAATGAAGAAAAGAAGCAGTGGGGAACTTGAACGTCAGAGCTAAATAACTTAAATCTTGTGTGATCTGACTGCCCATTTTGTTTTACGTGTCACTGCCAATGTACTATTTTTACCTTATACTGGGCCAATGTGATCAAAAGTGCTAAGACAATTCTGTCCCCTTTTTCATGGTAGAAAAAAAAAGTTTAATATCCCTTTCGGTATTTACCAAATTTTCCTGGCACCTAACCTGCTTGGAAGGCATTCCAATCCATTTCTCTAGCTATTATAAATTTTACATTTGTATGAAGCAAAGCCACCAGAGAATTACATATTTTGATCAGAAGTTTTTGGCTCCAATAGAACTATTCTTTCTCAATTACATTTCCTAATTATGCCCTGACACCTGATATGAAAGGTAAAGTAAGAAAAAGACAAAAGAATTATCATATACATTGCATCTCACAGTGTTCATAGAATGTGCGCTTCTTTTTAAGGCTTGTTTTGCTTTATATGCATCCTGGGACGAATGTAAGAATGTGGTTTTTCTTATTTGACTTAGCTGCCAGGAAAATAGAATCGCAGGCTTCTTCTACAACTGCATAGCGTGAGGGTAAACTGTGTTTTCGTGTGATATTCTTATCTCTGTTCTACTTTAATTTTTCCATAGACCAGATTTACTAATTTTTTATTTCTAACTGAAGTAAAGTTGATTTACAGTGTTGTGTTAGTTATAGTATACAGCACAGTGGTTCAGATATCTATACCTGTATATTCCTTTTCAGATTATTTTCCCTTATAAGTTATTGCAAAATATTGAGTAGAGTTGCCTGTGCTATAGAGTAGGTCCTTGTTGGTTATATATTTTATATATAGTAATGTGTATATGTTAATCCCAAACAGTAGTGCTACATATTCTTTTCAATTGTATGTGTTTTTGTTGATTCTTTTCATATCCCTAGACAAAATCTATCAGCATTACCTAAGAACTTGTTGAAAATACAGAATCTCAGGCCTTACCTCAGAGCTGTTGCACATGCACTGTAATAAAATTCAATTGTTTCATATTGACATTAAAATCAGAAAATATCTGGGTAGAGCATTAAGAATAAACTAACTTAAATTTATCTAAGTTGGTGGTCAATGTTATGTACTGGTTTCAGTACTGGTAGTTTCAAATCATGGACTTAAGCCAAATGAACTAGACCTCAGCTTCAAAGACTTTGATCCAGCAGGGCCAGACTGAGACCTTGGAGCCTACATTTTGTTAAGTTCTTCTGAGGACTGGCATTGAAACACAGGCTTAACCCTTAAGAGATCTTTGCTTTCTCAAGGATATGTTGTCAAAATACCTTATGTATTCATGTCAACCACTTAAGGACTTAAGTCAACCACTAGAATGCTTCCTCAGTTTTTCTAAGAAGGATAAATAGAAGTGGATAAATAATGTAAATATATAAATTGGTGGTGAATTATAAACAAAAGTGCTACAGGGGAAAACTGATTCCATGGCGGGATCAGCTTCTTTTACTTAAACTTTATTTCCCATTGCTTTTGTTTACTAAAAGGATACCATTTATCCATAATGGCCTACCTCTGGGAACCTTGCTCTTTTGCCTGAGAGTTAAGCCAAAATGCCTTTGTTCATGACCTTGTCCATTTGTAGATGGCTACAGGAAGGATGAAATTAACACACTCTCCCCTGGAGGCTAGCCATTCCAAGAGATATTTGCAAGATTAATGGCCTTTTTACTCTATTTCCTCACCTTCTCCCTTTCTATGTTCTGTGAAAGAACCAGGAGTCCAGACCTGAGAAGATGGTTATTTTGAGACATTAGTCTGCCAATTTCTTGGTCAGCCAGCTTTCTGAATAAAGTCGTATTCTTTGCCTCAACATCTTGTCTCTGTTCACTAGTTCGTAATGTGGTAAGCAGAACAAACTTGGGCTCAGTAACAAAAAGACTGAGATGATAGGGACCCAAAAAGTGATAGAGACAATTGTCTCGGGCCTTTACTACATATACGATTTGCTTAAGTGAGGGATGTTAGACCTGATGTATTTATTTACTGTTGGGAACTGTTTTAGAATCATCACTGTCTTGAAGACTGTCCATTCTCAGTGATACTTGCAGGTCTACATGAAGGACTCAAAGTCTGTGGGGAAAATGATAGATTCACAATCCTGATCAATTGAAAATGTTAATTTACCTTTGCAGAGAAACCAGATGCACAAGTGGATGAAGGAGTAGAAATAGTTGGGCAGGCTTAGATGGTAAAGAATCTTCTTGCAATGCAGGAGACCTGGGTTTGATCCCTGGGTCAGGAAGATCTTCTGGAGAAAGGAATGGAAACCCACTCCAGTATTCTTGCCTGGAGAATTCTATGGACAGAGGAAACTAGTGAGCTACATTCCATGGGATCGTAAAGAGTTGGACACGACTGAATTACACTTTCAGAAGATGAAGTACAAGAAGTTGGTCTTTGAGTTATTATTATTGTTATACTATAAATGTTTGGGAGACATTGATTTTAGCCATTTATGGTGAATTAATCAGGCCTTCTTTAATTTCAATGACAGAAAACCAATTTAAACTCATTTAAATTTAAATAAAGAAATTCACTCATTTTCTTGGCTGAAAGGACCAAAAGGAATTTCTTCCTATGTAGACCTCAGCTAGATCCAGGTATCAAATGATGTCATACTTCAACCTCGCTCCATTTTTCAGCTTTGCTCATCTCTGCTTGTCTTCAGTCTCAAATGACAGCACTTCATATGTTTGAAAGATGGCTTCTGGCAACACCAGCAATATGAAGTCCTTATAACCTATGATTCCCAAAGAAGGGAGTGTTTTTCCAGACAGCTCTGGCAAAAGTCCCTAGGAAGCTTCTCACTTGTCCATCTTCAGTTATACTCTGATGTCTCAAGCAATCACTCTGATCAGCTTGAGAAAGAACTCAGATTGGTCAGGTCTGGGACAAGCCTTACTTTGTCAGCCCTATTAAAACCGCATGAAATAAAAAGGACTACCAAATCAGAGGAGCAGGTGATTCCCCAAGACCAAGGAGTTTTGGATAAACATATGTATGTCAACTACAGTGGAACTGGCTCAATATCATATGATACTAATCAGTGAAGGTCACCCTCAATATACTGATTCCAAATCAGTCTCAGATTAATAGACACACTCCTTTTACTTTTGAAGCATCATCTGTGTTACTCCAGTGGCCTGAATCCATAAATTTACTTCTGTAAGTGCCCAGCAGGGATTTTATTAAAAACTGAAGACCATAAAGTCTCATCAGTTTTGTTTCACAGAGAATCAATAAGTAAGTTGCAAAACTTACTATCCATGCAAACTTCAATCCATACTGACTATATACCGTTTATGTTCCAGGAACATTTCAATATTTTTTTCTGGACAACTTACTTCAATACAATGGACCTGGCTAATTTATTCACAGTTGCTTTGCTGTATATGGATATTTCTATTCCTGTAGTTTTCTGAGTCAAATTAGTTTTTGCATTCTTTTGTTTATACATACATATATTGAAGTGAAATAGATTAAATTCATTTCAGTTGCAAAGTTCCATTTGATTTACTGGTTACATATTACTGAATGGTTCAAATTTTAGCAGATTTTCAAGAAGATTGGTCAAATAAGCAAATGCATTAAATTCTTGTCACTAAGTAAGAAAGGTTGACAAGTCTTTGGTGGATGTTACAGCCTATTTGGAATTAGGACTCAAATGTTGTTTCTCATTATTAGCAAAGAATTTTGTTTAATTTCCAAATAGCATTAAATAATGATTCAAAGTAGAGAGGCAATCATCTTCATGACAACTTCTAGTTAATGGTGCCTGCTTAACCCATCTCAATAGGACATAGACTTCTCTATTAGATGGACAGTTTGGTGAACAATAGTAAATATAACATTCCATTCTAGTTGACAAAATCTACTATTTCTAAAATTTTACTTGAGATACCCCATCACCTGTCCATTCTGATCACAGTTTTTAAACGGTCCAGTCAGCCCACAGCCCATGCTAAAAACCAAGCAGAGGCTTGAAGTGGACACTCATGAAACTCCCTGAAACTCACCAGTCAACCTCCAGATCTCTCTCTCCTGCTGGTCCTTCTACCCTAGCTCTTTGATCTCTGGTTAGCCTACGTTTTCATACTTCGCTTCCTGATATCTGTCAGAAACCTTTCTTTCTTTCTTTTCATTTTGGAATGGGTCACCAAGCTTTGACTCTTCAAGTTAACTCTAGGGCAGGATTTGGTTATAAATTAACCTTCATGGCATGTTAAACACCTATATCCCATTCTCCCATTTTCTAATATAATAAAGTTAATCCTTTCTCTCTTTGCATAATAATTTTAGATTATTTCCTTACAGGTGGTTGATTTTGGGGAAAAATTGGTTGGAAACTTTGCCCTCTACACTCTAGCCTTTACTATCATGATGTACTTCTTAGTAATCTTATATGTATATAGACACTAAACATTTTTTGTTCATTTCCAATTACTTGATAACACAGAAGACCAGATTAAAATAGCTCTGATATTTTAGTTTGGAGAGATAAAGTATGTACAGATGGGTCTATGCATATCCATATGGCTACTATGTGTAATATTATTACAAGCATAAAAGAATCTGTAAATTAACCAACAAGATTTTATGATTGAGCCATATTAGAGGGAGCTTAGCATACTTTTTTTTAAGTTAGAGGATAATCGTTTTATGATGTTGTGATAGTCTCTACCATAAATCAATGCAGATCAATTATATATATATATATCCCTTTTTAAATTTCCCTAGAATGTGCTATACTTTCTGTTTCAGAAACACTGTAATAGTCTTCCCTGATCTTCTAGATAAATTCAGCAGTCATTTTGATTTACTCTTTGTTTTAATCAGCTATCTTTATTTTTAATCTCTGGAACACAGAATTACCCTCTGTTCTCAGGCCCCGCCTAAGATTGCCTTCTATCCATTCTTTTATTTTTTAGCTTCCCTCTTTCACTCAACAAGGCTACTGAGAATTATTATTTTTCAGGCTGTGCAAGTCACTCAAGGTAATCACAGTGTGACTGAAGGTAGGACAGAGGAAAGCCTATGAAGTTACAACAACACTTAGGAAGGAGACCTATTTTAGGGAAGAAGAAGGCTTTCTAGAGGTGGCATTTGATTCAAGGAAGCCTAGAAAGGAATTTAGTGTGAGTTAATAAGGTGAGGAAGAGAGGAGATGCTGTTTCAGGTAAAGTATCCAGCATTTTTAGAAGAGCCAGGGTGTTTAATGACAGAGGAAACGAGAATTTGTAGAAGTAAATTTGTCTGAATCATAATTTAGATTTAAAACTGAAGACATAAGAGAGCTAGTAAATAATTTTTATCAGAGGAAAGCTTTGGTCAGCTGAACATTTTATAAAGATCACTGTGGTAGCACAGTGGGGCAGCAAATAGATTGGAGAGAGAGGTCAAAGAAGCTAGAGGCAGAGACCACTAGATGACTGAATCAGGAGATGATTCAGGCTTACACCAAAGAATAAGGAGTAGGGATGAAGAAATGAGACAGATGAGAGAGATATAAGAAGGGAGTATCATTTGGACTTTAGTGACCGAATTTCTCTTCCAACCACTGGGATGTATCCAGTGGTTTCTCTTCTTTTTCCACACGTAGGCTAGCTGTGCAGAAAATGAAATCCCTGGTGTGTCCTCTTTCCATGTCTGTTTCCCCTGGAAGTTGTCTGGACTGCCATAGATTTGTCTGCATGAAAAATGATAGTGTTTTTTAAGATTTTTTTAAATGAAAACTAGCTGTACTTTAAAAAATGAACCAAAATAGTGATAAGACTGATATTGTTTTACATTTTTGCCTGTGTCTTCAATTCTGGCTAAATAAAGGAAAACTGGGTTCTCATCTCTTTTTCTACATTTGATGTGTTGTACTATATTGTTTTGGTTGAATTATTTGAAGAAAATTTGGCTTCACCAAGATAGTTGGCAAAGGGAGAGGTATTTAAATAGCCATCTCAGATAACTGTGGATATTCTCTTTTCTTACACATTACTATATATAAAATAGATAACAAGGACCAACTCTGTAAGACGGGGAACTCTGTAATGGCCTAAATGGGAAAAGAATCTAAGAAAACATGGATACATGTAAAATAAACAAATGAACAAACAAGCAAAAAAGAACCATACACACAGAAATGACTCTGTTAATAAGACTAATCTTTCTGTCTCTTCAACCAACTGCTGGTAGGCTATCTCGCAGGACTGTGCTGCCAATTTCTGAAGCTTACCAGGATAAAATGAAGCTCAAAACCTTCCCCCTTAAAAGTAACATCTCACTATTACCGTTAAAAATAAAACCCAATAATCATGCTATAGATTTTTCCAGAATGATGATATTTTACTTTTTAAAAAAAATTATTTTTGGCTTCCCTGATGGTTCAGTGGATAAAGACTCCACCTGTAATGCAAGAGACACAGGAGATACAGCTTTGATCCCTGGGTTGAAAAGATATCCTGGAGAAGGAAATGGCAACACACTACAGTATTCTTGCCTGGAAAATTGCATGGACAGAGCAGCTTGGAGGCCATAGTCAAAAGGGTCGCAGAGAGTCTGACACAACTGAATGACTAAGCACACACATACACACGCCTTTACTCATTACATCTATTACACATTCTAGCCTTAGTTGTCCTTTATTGCATTTCCAGCCAAACCTTTTTGGTAATGTCCCTTTCTGCCCTTTTCTACGTAGTGTGTTATACACTAGGAAAATGGAAAACTTTGTATCACTACTTCATGGCAGCTCCAAATTTTTAGGATGTCAAATCACATCTATCTATAAGTTTGAAAGAACAATTTAAAGTCTGTAGAATGTTTGCTTACTAAAAGAATCTAATACAATTGTGTATGTACAATAAATCTAATTTTATATATTTAAATTTTATTTGTTCTTTTTTCCAAACACATCTATCATTGTTTTGTTGCTTGTATTTGAGAATTTTATTTTTAATTGCCATTGCTTTTCGCAAATTCATACATTGGTGGCATCAATCTATTATCTTATTTTCCTTTCTTTTTTTTCACAAGCCAAGCTAAGTTATGACTGGTTTTATTGTGCATATTTCTTGTGATATAAATCTACCCCCTAATTATTAGTAAATAGAGGATACAATTACCCAGTGCTTGTACTGATAAGATAAACAGTGTTAACCCTTTCCAAAGTACAGATGAAATTTGTAATATAACCTTTATTTTCAGCTTTCAGTGATTCAGTGGAGTATTATTAGAAACAACTGATTATTAACCTATTGCTAGAAAAATCCTAAATTACTAAACATACATGTAGAAGAAATGCCTTTTAAAAATTACAAATTGCGATGAATGTGTGAAATCAACACTGGTGATTTTAAAGTTTCCCTATAATTTTCTTGAAGTATTGAGACATTTACTGAAGGTACTTGAATACAGAAATAAAAATCAAAGATTAATATTCCCCAAAACATTCTTTTACATTCTTCATGCTAAAACTAGTGGATAAAAATTTGATGAGAAATAAGATATTTATATAGTGTCAAATAACTATTTTGCAATTGCAGAAAGGAAAAATTTAATCTATACTGGAGAAATCTGGAGTCCTCTACCTTAACCAGATTATCACAGATAATGTTGCCAGTAACAGAACAAATCAACATCATGTGCCTTCAAATGGGGTGCAATGAGAACACAGACTTCTTTTTTTTTTTAATTTTTTATTTTGTAAAATAAATTACTTTGTAAGTAATTTTGTAAAATATATATATATATTTTATTGGAGATATAGCCAATTAACAAACTATGACATTTTCAGGTGAATAGCAAAGGGACTCAGCCATACTCATATGTGTAGCTACGCTCCCCCAAACCCTCTCCTATCTAGACACCCACATAACATTGAGCAGAATTCCATGTGCTGTACAGTACGAGCTTGTTGGGGACACAATCTTATTTCTGTAACATCTCTGCCAAAAAAATAATAACCTGAATTTAGTATTGAGGAAACATCAAACAAATTCAAAGTGAGAGATAAAGTAGCTTGCCTGACTCTTGAAAAATGTCAAGGTCATGAAACAGAGAGACTGATGAGCTGTCCCATATTAAAATGACATGATCACTAATTGCAGTCTATGATCCTTGATTAAACTAGAATGTGAAAGATATAGTTAGCAAAGAAAGACAGTTGAGTTGGGGAACGCTTGTGACAACAAGGAAACAATATGACCTTTGGGATAGATAACAACCTGATGTCAATGTTAAATGTCCTGGTTTTAATAGCTGTACTGTGACTATGAAAGGAAATATCTTTGTTCTTTTTTTTTTTTTTTAATTTTATTTATTTATTTGGCTGCTTTGGGTCTTAGTTGTAGCATATGGGATCCAGCTCCCTGACCAGGGATCAAACCTGGGCCCCTTGCACTGGGAGCTCAGAGTCTTAGCCACTGGACCACCAGGGAAGTCCATATCTTTGTTCTTAAAAAAATATACACTGAAGTGCTTAGCAAAAGAACACAATGTCTGAAATTTATTCACAAATGGTTCAGAAAAAAGTGTGTGAGCATGTACATGTAAAGAACAAATAACAGAGGAGACAGGCAAAATGTAAACAAAATAGGAATTCTTGGTATTATTCTCAAAATATTTCTGTAAGTTTGAAATTATATCAAAATAAAAACTACACAAATATATTTCCTAATATGTATCATAATTGTTCTCTTTATTTTTAAAAGAATGTTGGCTTTTTCTAGTAGTCTAGCACTTGGTGAAAGGCCTTTGCATGCTTTATTTGTTTGTATTTTACTTTAATTAGAATTTGTCAACAGAATTTAAATACATTTAAAATGTATCCATGTAAGTTTTGAATGTGGAAGCATTTTCCCTGTCTTGTTTCCTCCCAAATTTTTAACCATTTCAATTTTTAGTTTTGTTGATGCTTCCTAATTTCTAAATAATATGCTTATCTTTTTCCTCTCTTAATTTATCAGTTTAGATGCCCTCTACAGACTTCTTGCTATTGTAGATTAAGATTTAGCTCACATTCATGTCCCCTTCCTCACAATGTAATTTTGAAATTGTTTTCTTCTATTAGTTATCTTTGAAATTGAAATGTTTTCTTATATTTCTGTTATGTACTTTCTACGCAGTGTCTCTTGACTCCACTTTGTAAAATAAGGATATGTATATACTGTGTTTATCTCCATGTCGCCTCTATCTACCTTCCAATCTTTGTCAGTTGTAGTTTTGCTCTCCCTAGACAGGGCTGATTTGATTGTATTTACATTACATTCGATAGACATCATTAAATCTTTTTACATTGTCTATGGATTGAATTTAAAAGTTAAAAATTGATAAACAGTATCTTTTCTTTCATGAGTATAAGAAAAAGCAGAGGCAAGTAGTGTACTATGGTTATGTTTCCTTATCTCATGTTTAAATATCAAATCTCCAGAATTCAAAGGAATGCTCAATGGATTCTCCTTTCCAACACAGCACCACTAACTCAAACTTGTGCCAAATTTTATATTAGCATTATTTTTTTTGTACAGTCTATTATGTATATATGCCAGAATCTTGTGTTGTTGAAGAGAATTTTATGATTTCTTACGATTCCCATTCTCTAGTGGTGACCACTTCTTTAAAAAAATTGTTTCAATTGTTTTGTTTTTCACTTCAGTGGAGGCTTTGAAGAATTTTTCTTTATTCTTACTGTTTTGCAGTTTCACAGTGATGTTCCACATGCTATTTTAACATGTGATACTTTTGTATTTTTTCTTCTTTATATATATTACTTTTTTAAATTGAAAGGTGTATGCTTTTCTTCATTTCTAGAATGTTAATTTTTCAAATTAAGAATCTCATTTCTTTCATTTTCTTTTGGGAATCTTTAATAGTTGAAACTTGAATCTTTTGGGCTAATCTTTACCTTTTATCCTCTCTTTCTTAACTATATTTTGGGGGATTCCCTTGATTTTATGTTTTTCCTTGTTTTGGCTTTCTTTTTAAATTATAGCTGGTTTATTTTTAATAACTAAGGGCTTTTTATTGTTTTTGTTCCTTCACAGAATTTTGTCCTAATCCTGAGGATGTCATATCTTCTCAAACCTCTCTAAGGATATGAGTTAGATTTTTGTTAAAATTTTTAATTTTATTTTCTTTGTTACTTTTAGAGTAAGATGTCTCTGTTTGTTTTGCTTGACCATTATTATCCCATATTCTTTCTTCAATTATACAGCAAGTTTTGACTGTTTTCCTTAAGAAGGAAGTAAGCAAGATGACAGGACAATGGTGGACTTTGGTAAATTGATGAGGAGTTGGCCATTGTGTTTCTTGACTTCCTACTTTAGCATTCCAGTCCCCTATAATGAAAAGGACATCTTTTTTGGGTGTTAGTTCTAAAAGGTCTTGTAGGTCTTCATAAAACCATTCAACTCAGCTTCTTCAGCGTTACTAGTTGGAGCATAGACTTGGATAACAGAGGAACGAGAGATCAAATTGCCAACATCCGCTGGATCATGGAAAAAGCAAGAGAGTTCCAGAAAAACATCTATTTCTGCTTTATTGACTATGCCAAAGCCTTTGACTGTGTGGATCATAATAAACTGTGGAAAATTCTGAAAGAGATGGGAATACCAGACCACCTAACCTGCCTCTGGGGCTTGCCTGGTGGCTCGGAGGTTAAAGCGTTTGCCTCCAATGCAGGAGACCTGGGTTTGATCCCTGGGTCGGGAAGATACCCTGGAGAAGGAAATGGTAACCCACTCCAG
>SJYV01003112.1:479779-503518 GCA_006410875.1 Neotragus pygmaeus | reverse complement strand
TCAGAAAACTAAGATCATGGCATCCGGTCTCATCACTTCATGGGAGATAGATGGGGAAACAGTGGAAACAGTGTGAGACTTTATTTTGGGGGGCTCCAAAATCACTGCAGATGGTGACTGCAGCCATGAAATTAAAAGACGCTTAGTCTTTGGAAGAAAAGTTATGACCAACTTAGACAGTATATTCAAAACCAGAGACATTACTTTGCCGACTAAGGTCTATCTAGTCAAGGCTATGGTTTTTCCTGTGGTCATGTATGGATGCGAGAATTGGACTGTGAAGAAGGCTGAGCGCTGAAGAATTGATGCTTTTGAACTGTGGTGTTGGAGGAGAATCCTGAGAGTCCCTTGGACTGCAAGGAGATCCAAGCAGTCCATTCTGAAGGAGATCAGCCCTGGAATTTCTTTGGAAGGAATGATTCTAAAGCTAAAACTCCAGTACTTTGGCCACCTTATGCGAAGAGTTGACTCATTGGAAAAGACTCTGATGCTGGGAAGGATTGGGGGCAGGAGGAGAAGGGGACGACAGAGGATGAGATGACTGGATGGCATCATGGACTCGATGAACGTGAATCTGAGTGAACTCCAGGAGATGGTGATGGACAGGGAGGCCTGGCGTGCTACGATTCATGGGGTTACGAAGAGTCAGACACGACTGAGCAACTGAACTGAACTGAACTGGCCATTGTGTTGGGAAACTCTCATATACACAAAGCACAAACATCAACACCAGTGACTAGTTTGCTTTTGATAGTTTATTCATTTTTTAGAGAATTCCCTTTCTTCACACAACCAAATTAGGAGTAAACATCTGGCTACTAAATACTCTAAATATTGTAGTGGAAAAGTATGAAGTTGGGGTGAAGATCACAGCAAAAATTTATAGCCACAGTTCAATCATTCATTCACTTAATCAATCCCTAGAATGGTACTGATGATCTATAAATTAGTTAACCAAACAGACAAATTGCTCTTATCAAAGTTACTTTTTTTTGTAAAAGAAGCATTGAGCAAATTAGAACATACTAGGTATTGTGAAGAAAATTAAAGCAGAATAGAAGGGATATAGAGTGACAAGTTTGAGGGAAAGGCTAGAGATAGTTGTTGTTTAGATAAAGTGGTTAAGAATATCTCTGATAGAATGGTATTGGATAGGGACTTGAGAGAAATGAGGTAGACACAAAGATATTAAAAGGAAGTATATGGTAAGCAATCAGATCAAGGATACAAAGCAAGATGGGATTTTTCCCTGAAGGAGTTATAGACACTTCTTCTTGCCTTGGAATCTCTCTACAGTTCTGCAGGCATGCTGATTACCTACTCAGTGGTGGGGTCCTCAGAAAATATTCTAGATGGTGTCTATTTCCATCTAGTTTCATCACCTATTCTTATTCATGTACTTTCCTTCATTCCAGAACTTTGTCGAGTTTTTACTTCATTAATGACTCCATTCTTTGTTCATTGCCATGAAATTTTAGTTTATAAAAAATTTTAATGAACTCTTTAGGAACAGAGTGGGCTCAGATTACCATCTTAAACTAAATTAAAAACCGAAAACCTCTCTTAAAATGGTCTCATCCTTTTTTTAAAAGCAATTTCAAAACAAACCAAAAAGAGGCAGCACTTACATGAAATTCTAAGTCAGCCTAAGGGTACTGTAGGATTTAATAGTAACGCTAAGATGAGGATCTGCGTCATTATGCTATCTCTCACATCAATGGAAAAATATCAAGAGAGAAAGTTAGCATATAATGTAGAAACAGTGATCCATATTGTCCAAAAAAGGAAATAAAACAAATTTTTTTAAAAAGCAGGAATTAAAACTGAATGATGAAATCAACTCAATGCCATGTTTTATAAACTGATTTTTACCCTTACTCAGTACCACCATACTTAAAGGTTCGATAAATACATGATTTAATAAATCAAAGCAAATAAAATAAACCTAACTTCCAAATATATGAAAACTCATTAAACTTCTATTTCTGAGGCAGTAGTCCAAAGGCTGATTGTCAAATCAAATTATAAACTTTAAAAAAGAAAAAAGGAAACCATTATATCTAAATATGGAATTCTGATTCTGTGAGCTATAAGATTGTTTTGCTCTGTCAGAGAACTCAGTAATGGTTTTTAGGTATCGCACTTTTCAACTCAAAGACAGGCAGTGGCCTGAAATCCCTCTTGATAGTTAACCTTAACTGAAAGTTAAATAATTTGCACCGGCTTCTGGAGATGTAGTGGCATAATGGAAAATCAGTATAAACTGGGCCATCAAACCCCAGGTATTGATTCTTTCATTGCATCATAACACCATGTGACCTATTTGAAAATAATAAATATTTTCTACATTCAAACTCCAGTAAATTTGCTTACTCCTTCCCTAGCATTTCAGAGACAGGTAATGATGAAATTGCAAGTAATGGATACATTACATAAAACTGACTTGCACTCAAAAATAGCAAGACTCTCCAGAAGGAACACTGGACTCAAACAATCAGAAAACAGTCCTCTCAGTTTTCTTCCAGGGCCAAGGACAGCAGGGTTTTTGCATGAATGTGAGCACACAGAGACATTAACCAGGGGAGCGGGGCTGGTTTTGCAGAAACATAGATAGAACTTCAGCTCTGCTTTTAGGCCACTTGTCAGTCTGCCATGGGTCAACCTTGTTTCCTGTAATTTATCCTAAAGGACATTAAAAACTTGATTTAAAACTAGCTTTCTTGAATATGACACTAATTCCTTCAGTCAAGAAATATTTATTGAGCCCCAACTACATACTGTCTACAGAAAAAAAAAATGACGATGTTTTATTCAACCAACAAAACTGAAGACTTAAGCCCAAGATGCCACCTCTTTGACAGCTCTGATAGACTACCCTGAAGAGGAGAGGAAGTAGCCAGGATAAGGAGTGTTTGCAACAAAGACCAGGTAGTCAGAACATCAGAGATTACTGTTAATTAAAGAAAACCAGATATCTCATGTTAAGGAATTTAGCGCTTTTATTTATATGGGAAGATGCAAGAGTCTGGGATCATTGAAATCATTCCTTTGATATGTATCTCAGCCATCTGGGGCCAGTATCCTGAGCTTTCGCATAATGAGTTTCTTCAGGGTGCACACTGGAGGCGGGGGTGGGGGTGGTGGTGGTGGTCACAGTATTGACTGCTAGATGCTGGGCATCCTCTTTCTATGCTGACTTCCTTCAGGGCTCACCTTCAGGGCATCTGTAATGTGAAGGTTTGATAGCCGTAACATCTTGACTTTACTGAAAAGACCACACAACATTTTTTTTTTCTTCATTGACAGTACCAAGTAGAGGGGGCTTCCCAGGTGACTCACTGGTAAAGAATCACGTGCCAGTGCAGAAAACGCAGGTTCGATCCCTGGATCAGGAAGATCCCCTGGAGAAGGAAATGGCAACCCACTCCAGCATTCTTGCCTGGGAAATCCCATGGACAGGGAAGATTGATGGGCTACAGTCCACGGGATCACAAAGAGTCGGACATGACTTGGTGAGTTAACATGAGCACCAAGTAGAGGAACCAGAGATCAAATTGCCAACACGGTTGACTCATAGAAAAAGCATCACCAATTCAATGGACATGAGTTTCAGCAAACTTTAGGAGATAGCAAAGGACAGGGAAGCCTGGCATGCTGCAGTCCATGGGGTTGCAAGGATTGGACACGACCTATCAACTGAACAAAAATTAAGCACAGTGCTGAGTGCTGGGGATACAGTAATGAATAAGACATAAAAGAATCCCTGTTCTTTTGGCCCTTAGAGCATATGGAGTCCCTGCCCTCATTATACTCATGACCTACTGCAGGAGAAGAGCACTAATTAATAATTACACAGCTAAATAGATAAATGCAATGGTACTTGGTGTCATGAAAGAGAAGCTGTAAGCCTCTAGAAAAGCATGTAATAGGAGGATTTGATCATTCCTGGTTTGGGATGTGGGTGTTAGGAAGACTTCACAAAGAAGGCATATTTGACAGGAACCAGAGTAGAAGACAATGGCACCCCACTCCAGTACTCTTGCCTGGAAAATTCCGTGGACGGAGGAGCCTGGTAGCCTGCAGTCCATGGGATCGCTAAGAGTCGGGCATGACTGAGCGACTTCACTTTTGCTTTTCACTTTCATGCATTGGAGAAGGAAATGGCAACTCACTCCAGTGTTCTTGCTGGGAGAATTCCAGGGACGGGGTTGCCAGGTGGGCTGCCATCTATGCGGTCGCCAGAGTCAGACATGACTGAAGCAACTTAGCAGCAGCAGCAGTAGCAGAGTAAATAAAAGTAAGACTGAAGGAGGCTTCTGGCTGAAAAGACAAGTTGTGCAAAAGCCATGTTGCAGTAGGGAGCAATACATTTCCCAGACACTGAAGGAAAAGCCATAGTAGGTAGAACCAGACATCATGGCAAAAGAACATGCAGTGACTTGAGGCTGCAGAGATGAGCAGGGACCAGTCCCCATAGGACTGGTTAAGATTTCTGGTCTTTATCCTGAGGGAATGGATTCTTTTAATCAATGGAGTGATATGATCAAATTTGGATTTTTCAAAGAAAACCCACAGCTTGGTGTGGAGGGGGAAACTGGGGGGAACAAGAGGTATAAGAGATCAGTTAAAAGATTATATAGGAAATAATCATCCAGGCAAGAGATGTGAAAATTATAACAGGCTTTTCAGTATACTTTTCAAAAATCAGATGCTTAAAAATGAGACAATGATTTATACACTTGAAAAGTAAAGCTAGACTGTTTATATCGATCTGTTCACCTATTTCTACATTTATTTTCCTGCTATAATTATTTTCTTTCTTTAATGTTTTTCCATTCCTGGAAGGTTGATTATCTCTTTTTGGCTTAGAGTGAGTCTTTGAATAACACTTCATGTATCCTTTTTCAGAAAAAAAATTTTCTTTGGATCACTCTTTGTGTGTTGGGTGTGTGCTAATTCACTTCAGTCATGTACAACTCTTTGCAACTCCATGGACTGCAGCCTGCCAGGTCCTTCTGTCCATGGGATTCTCCAGGCAAGAATTCCAGAGTGGGTTGCCATGGATCCTCCTCCAGGGATCTTCCTGACCCAGGGATCAAACCTGAGTCTCTTATGTCTCCTAAATAACCAGGTGGGTTCTTTACCACTAGCGCCACTTGGGAAACCTCTTGACCTTTGTTAAGCATATCTTTGTGAAATGAAAATACCTCCTGCCATATTAATCAACAAGAAATGTTATGGCTGTCAGCAATTTCTGACCTCCAAATACGAATGGGAGCTCCTAAAACTAAGATCCAACGGATGCTGCCACCCCACATGCTGATTCCTGAGGAGTCCGGGAAATGCAAGAAGCAAGATGAACAAGGAAACAGGATCAATCCCAGTTAGCTGAGGTGCATATGAAAGAATGAATTCAGTGAGCCGAGAGGCTTGCATCTTCCTATACATAGAATGGTAAATTCCTTAACTTGATGCCTGATCTTTGATGTTCAGAATGCCTGCTCCTTTTGTTGTAAGCTTGTATATAGCTTATCTTCCCCACTGCATCCTTAGAGCAGTTTTCTCAGGGCTACTAAGGTGCCGTCTCTTGGGCTCAGAGTCCTAAACATTCCTGCCAAATAAAATAACTCTCTACTTTCATGTCGTGACTATATTTTTTAGTTGACATCTTTCTCCAGGAAGACTTAAATTGACTCTCAAAATCACTGAATACATTCACAGTGACTCCCATTGCACCAGATAGCTCATGGGGCTTACATATAATTGCTCATTTAATTCTAGTTTCTCTCATTCAGCTGTGTCTTGAAGGCAGGAACTCTATTTTATCATCATTTTATATTACAAACTTAAAGCCTCTCATAGACATGAAAAAAGTATTTATTTGTTAAATGAATGCAATACATTAAAACTTATTTGACAAGACTAAATCCACATTTATCTTTGAAATAGCCAGAATTTTGACAGTGAATATCAGTATTTGGTTTATGTTTTTTTGGTGAGTGAAATGACTAGAGACCTCTTCAAGAAAATTAGAGATACCAAGGTAAATTTTCATGAAAAGATGGGCACAATAAAGGACAGAAACGGTAGGGACCTAACAGGTGGCAAGAATACACAGAAGAATTGTACAAAAAAGATCTTCATGACCCAGATAATCACGATGGTGTGAGCACTCACCTAGAGCCAGACATCCTGGAATGTGAACTCAAGTGGGCCTTAGGAAGCATCACTATGAACAAAGCTAGTGGAGGTGATGGAATTTGAGCTATTTCAAATCCTGAAAGATGATGCTGTGAAAGTGCTGCAGTCAATATGCCAGCATATTTGGAAAACTCAGCAGTGGCCACANGTTTCACAAAAAGATCATGCCTAACAAATTTAGAGTTAACTGTCAAAAATTGAATCTTTAAGAAATTTAATGTTTTGAGATGTATTGTAGTCAAATGACGTTTATTTTGCATAATTATTTATTTTTATAAATCCCTACTGTAAGAAATCTACTGCAAAATACCAAACAAATTTCTTTAGCTTACATAAAATAACTAAATATTACACACTTTAGGTAATTGATTTGTATATACATCACAACAAACTGTGGAAAATTCTTAAACAGATGGGAATACCAGACCATCTCACCTGCTTCCTGAGAAACTTGTATGCAGGTCAAGAAGCAGCAGTTAAAAACAGACATGGAACAACAGACTGGTCCCAAATTGGGAAAGGAGTACGTCAAGGCTGTATATTGTCACTCTGTTTATTTAACTTATATTCAGAGTACATCATGCAAAATGCCAGGCTGGATGAAGCACAAGCTGGAATCGAGACTGCCAGAAGAAATACCAATAACCTCAGATATGCAGATGACACCACCCTTATGGCAGAAAGCGAAGAAGAACTAAATAGCCTCTTGATGAAGATGAAAGAGGAGAGTGAAAAAACTGGCTTAAAGCTCAACATTCAAAAAACTAAGATCATGGCAATTCACCCCACCACTTCATGTCAAATAGATGGGGAAACAATGGAAACAGTGGCAGACTCTATTTTCCTGGACTCCAAAATCACTGCAGATGGTGACTGCAGCCATGAAATTAAAAGATGCTTACTCCTTGGAAGAAAAGCTATGACCAGCCTAGACAGCTTATTAAAAAGCAGAGACATTACTTTGCCAACAAAGGTCCATATAGTCAAAGCTATGGTTTTTGGTTTTTGCAGTAGTCATGTATGAATGTGAGAGTTGGACCATAAAGAAGGCTGAGTGCAAAAGAATTGATGCTTTTGAACTTGGTGTTGGAGAAGAACCTTGAGAGTCCCTTGGACAGCAAGGAGATCAAACCAGTCAATAATCCTAAAGGAAATCAACCCTGAATATTCATTGGAAGGATTGATGAAGCTGAAGCTCCAATACTTTGGCCACCTGATTTGAAGAGCCAACTCATTAGAAAAGACCCTGATGCTAGGAAAGATTGAAGGCGGAGAAATAGGGGATAACAGGGAACAAGATGGTTGTATGACATCACTGACTTAATGGACATGAGTTGGAGCAACCTTCAGGTGATGGTGAAGGACAAGGAAGCCTGGCATGCTGCAGTCCACTGATTCGCAAAGAGTTGGACATGACTGGGCAACTGAACAACAACAAATACATCCTGCTGCTAAGCTGCTAAGTCTCTTCAGTCGTGTCTGACTCTGTGAGACCCCATAGACGGCAGCCCACCAGATTCCCCTGTCCATGGGATTCTCCAGGCAAGAACACTGGAGTGGGTTGCCATTTCCTTCTCCATACATCCTAGGAGATGAAATTTCTACATGCAACACATATTTTCATAGATAAATATCTAAGTACATCTTGCTTAATGATATTTGTATGTCTTGAGTTATTTTTGTTCTAACTTCATTGATTTACATGCAGCTGTCCAGCTTTCCTAAAACCACTTGCTGAAGAGACTTTTCTCCATTATATACGTTTGCCTCCTTTGTCAAAGCTTAACTGACCATAGGTATGTGGGTTTATTTCAGGGCTTTCTATTCTATTGATCCATATGTCAGTTTTTGTGCCAGCAACATACTCTTTTGATTACTGTAGCTTTGTAGTATTGTCTGAAGTCTGAGAGGATTATGCCTCTAGCTTTGTTCTTCAGGATTGCTTTGTTAATTCTGAGTCTTTTGTGCTTCCATATAAATTTTGGGATTATTTGTTCTAGTTCTGTGAAAAATGTCATGGTAAATTGATAAGGATCACATTAAATCTCTAGACTGATTTGCATTGGTCTGGCCATTTAAACACAACACACACACCATGAATTGAAATATAATTTTATGCTATCTCATATTTATAATAGTTTTCTAAGCATCTTTTATTAATCTTTTTTCTTTCATTTGTAATGTTATCTTTATTTTATAACAAATTTCCAAGCATGTGTAGATAAATGTGTTTATATATACAAATATTTTCATTCCTTGGTTTGCCTCTTCTGAGATCAATATCACACTGTCTTAATTCACAAATCTTATAAATTTTAAAATCTGGTAGTGTATGTTTTCATATGCCTTTACATCTTACAAGGGTTACTAAAAATTGAATGCTTCCTTTTTATCACTTATTTAGCCATTTCGTCTCCAGTCAGTCCCAGGTTTATTTTTATTAAACCTCTCTGTTTCTTATCTTTCAGTGTATACGACACCTGCCCAAATTGTAACTTTTGGTTGGTAATTATCTGAGGCAGGTGTTTCACTTAGAAATGCATCATCCACTTGGCATATTTCTGTTCAGCGAGTCAGTCTGTTGGCACAAGTTTCTGATCCTTATTTCTGGATGTACTTGGAAACAAGTAAATGCATATATTTTCATGTATACTTTAGGGTGTGTGATTGTGTGAGTGTGTGTGTGTTTGTGTATTTACATACATTCTGAAGCTACTACTTCAATGATCATAGAACATTTATTCTTAGAAAAGGTTGGGAGAGTATTTCATAAGAGGTCACATGTGTGTAACTAAGAGTTATGTACACAATTCTGAATATTGCTTTTATTTCAGACAAAGTATTTTTTGTTACATCTGAGAGAACAATATAGAAATTGGAAAATCAATAGTATTTTTGACAAGATTTTTATTCATTTTGAAAAACAGCAAAAGTAATTTTTAAAATGCCAAATACTTTCATCACATGAAAGGGAATGAAGTTGCTTACATAACCGCAAGAAGCATAGCATTTTACGACCTTAGGCTGAATCCTTTCCATCAATGAATTGTTCATTGAGTCCCATGAATGATGAGTTTCTTTAGCTATAGTCACTGAAGTTAGTAGGCGAACATGAAAGCAAACTAACATTTTTAAAGGGCTAAACGTCCTTTAAACTCATTGGCCTTTAATTCTATGATTTTTTCACAATGAACTCATCTTCATCCTTTTTCACATAAGCTTAAATACCAAGACTAAATTTAAAACATCTTTTTGGGACTCAGCCCATAATCAGTAATGAAAAAGTTACTTATGGTCTATAATTTATATCTTGTATATTTTATCTTAATAAATATTATTTAGCATCACCTGGTTGCCAGGTGTTGTTATAGTTGTAGGGAGTATATAGGTAAGTCATAGATCACCTTCATGAATTTCACAAGAAATGGAAACAAATACCTAGACTATGTGGTAGATGACTTTATAATAGTGAACATTCACTGATTATGCTAGAAGCTTTCTGATGTTTCTTAATCTAAAATATTCCAAATCCTACACATGTTCCCCTTAACATACAAATGATGAATCTGGAACATAATTAGTCTAAATAATTTTCTCCCAATGAATTTCATAATCAAACTTTATTATATAAAAGTTATTTCATAATACAAGAGTATTTCATAACCAACTCTAATTATTTAAGAAGAATTATCAGGTGGTTCTTTAACAGGGACGTTTCCTGGAGCCTAACACCAAAAAGCAATCTTATAGTTACTAATGTTAGTGTTATTCAGTGGTAGAACCAGAGATATTGCAAAACTATTGTCATTCCCTGAGCTCAAGATGATCTTAAATAGATTGCTGTATAAAAGTCTGAGAGTTGAAATGTGTAGATGATAAAAAGATACTGATATTCAAAAGGATTGCATAGAGGAGAATGTATCCAAACAGAATTTTGACGAATGACGCATCCAGTGAAAAACAGCACCCTCACCAGCAATCAGAAAGCCTCAAGGGCAGGAAGGCTTACTCATGGGGAAGACCTGGACATCCGATGGGGCAGGTCAGATGGGGTCTGTAAGTACTTTTGTATGACTGAGCCCCATCTCTGATGTGCAGACTTTGATGTGCATGGACTTTAAAAGCAACTCAACTATTTTTCTATAAAACCCAGAGAGCTTGCTTCTCTCGTAAGAAAAAAACAAAAAATTTTAGTGATATCCAAAAATAGATAAAAGCAGTAGTTTCTGAGTTTTGAACAGCTTACATTTGATTCTACTTGTCCGGATAAAGGTTCTAGAACATCAGCATCAAAATAGTAAGAACTATAGGACCAAGGAGTCATAATATCTAATTAGAAATCCAAGGAAAATTTAGTAAATGTGTATATTTTAGTCTCCCAACTTTACCAACCAAACTAATTCACTAGTACATGTTTCAGCATATTTGATTGTGACAATTCTGCTGACTTTGGAGAACAGATAAGTAGAGATATTGAATGGAGACACATCAGTGCACTAAACATTATACTACAGTGATCTTCTCTGTGTGTCCAAAAACAGAATTTGAAAAGTTTTTTACACATCTTTGCTGCCAGGTTGAGCACTGGCACATGTCTGTGGCAACTCTTTTGTAAGTGAATTATATTCCATATTAAGGGTTATCTGCAGGGAGCCAATTCAAACAATTGAGATGAATGTCTTGGGCTAGAAATGAACTTTCAAACACTTCCCCAGCAGAACAGAAAAATAGTACTTAGGAAGACAAAGCAAACCATTGTTGTGTAGACCATAAAACTGCCTTAAGTAACTAGCTGTAGAATATACCAACCCAGGCAATTCATTTTGTTGTAAAATGCTCAAATTAGTTTAACAGTTATTACAAAACAGATACAGACTCGCAGACTTAAGAATGAACTTACGGTTACCAGCGGGAAGAATGCAGGGGAAGGGATAGTTAGAGGAGTTTGGGATTGACAAGTGTGTACACACTGCTATATTTAAAATGAATAACCGAGATGGACCTACTTTATGGCACAGGGAACTCTGCTTAATGTTATGTGGCTGTTTGGGTGGCAGGGAAGTTTAGGGGAGAATGGATACATATATACCTATGGCTGAGGCTCTTGGCTATCTACCCGAAACTATCACAACATTGTTAATCAGCTATACTCCAATATAAAATAAAAAGGTAAAAAATAAAAAACTTGCAAAAATATTTTCATACGTTGATGCTTGCTTTTCCTCAAATTAGCAAGACAAACCACAAGTGTTCAGTTCAGTTCAGTTGCTCAGTTGTGTCCGACTCTTTGCAACCCCATGAATTGCAGCATGCCAGGCCTCTTGTCCATCACCAACTCCCAGAGTTTACTCAAACTCATGTCCATTGAGTTAGAGATGCCATCCAGCCATCTCATCTTCTATCATCCCCTTCTCCTCCTGCCCTCAATCCCTCCCAGCATCAGGGTCTTTTCCAATAAGTCAGCTCTTCGCATGAGGTGGCCAAAGTGTTGGTGTTTCAGCTTTAGATCAGTCCTTCCAAAAAACACCCAGGACTGATCTTTAGGCTGGACTGGTTGGCTCTCCATGCAGTCCAAGGGACCCTCAAGAGTCTTCTCCAACACCACAGTTCAAAAGCATCAATTCTTTGGTGCTCACTTTCTTCANCTAGCAATCAGAATCCAACAACACATTAAAAAGATCATACTTCATGACCAAGTGGGCTTTATCCCAGGATGCAAGGATTCTTCAATATCCACAAATCAATCAATGTAATACACCACATTAACAAATAGAAAAATAAAAGCCATATGATTATCTCAATAGATGCAGAGAAGTCTTTGACAAAATTCAATGTCCATTTATGATAAAAATACTCCAAAAAGCAAGAATAGAAGGAACATAACTCAACATAGTAAAAGCTATATATTACAAATCCACAGCAAACATTATCTTCAATGGTGAAAAAGTGAAAGCATTTCCCCTAAAGTCAGGAGCAAGACAAGGGTGCCCAATTTTACCACTACTATTCAACATTGTTTTGGAAGTTTAGTCACAGCAATCAGAGCAGAAAAAGAAATAAGAAGTATCCAAACTGGAAAATAAGAAGTAAAACTCTCACTGTTTGCAGATGACATGATCATCTACATAGAAAACTCTAAAGACTTCACCAGAAAATTACAAGAGCTAATCAATGAATACAGTGAAGTTTCAGGATATAAAATCAACACACAGAAATTGCTTGCATTCCTATACACTAATAATGAGAAAATAGAAAAATTAAGGAAACAAATCCATTCACCATTGCAATGAAAAGAATAAAATACTTAGGAATGTATCTACCTAAAGAAACTAAATACTTATATATAGAAAACTATAAAACACTGGTGAAAGAAATCAAAGAGGCCATTAATAGATGGAGAAATATACCATGTTCATGGATCAGAAGAATCAATATAGTGAAAATGAGTATACTACCCAAAGCAATCTATAGATTCAATGCAATCCCTATCAAACTACCAAAGGTAGTTTTCACAGAGCTAGAACAAATAATTTCCCAATTTGAATNGTTCATGGATCAGAAGAATCAATATAGTGAAAATGAGTATACTACCCAAAGCAATCTATAGATTCAATGCAATCCCTATCAAACTACCAAAGGTAGTTTTCACAGAGCTAGAACAAATAATTTCCCAATTTGAATGGAAATACAAAGAACCTCAATAGCCAAAACAATCTTGAGAAAGAAAAATGGAACTGGAAGAATCAACCTGCCTGACTTCAAGCTCTACTACAAAGCCACAGTCATTAAGACAGTGTGGTACTGGCACAAAGACAGAAATATAGATCAGTGGAACAAAATAGAAAGCCCAGAGATAAATCCACGCACCTATGGACACTTTATCTTTGACAAAGGCGACAAGAATATTCAATGGAATAAAGACAAGCTCTAATAAGTGGTGCTGGGAAAACTGGTCAACACTTGTAAAAGAATGAAATTAGAACACTTTCTAACACCATACCCAAAAATAAACTCAAAATGCATTAAAGATCTAAAGGTAAGACCAGAAACTATAAAACTCTTAGAGGAGAACATAGGCAAAACACTCTCTGACANTGCAACGAGTTTAACAGAACTGAGCAACTGAACAACAGTAACAATACCCACAAATGCTGGATGAATATTTCCTGTTGAATTAAAGGGCATCTGGCATTCTTGTAATTTCTGTTTTGGACCTTTTAATAGAGTTACCTGTCTTGGCCCTAGAATCTTTATCTCTAATCCATGGGAATGGGATAAGTATGAAGCTTTTGGAAAATTCTGAGATGGAATATGTTTAAAATAATTGATTAAACTGACAATTAAAATCTGTAAAGTATTCTTTGTTTTACTTAATTCCCCCCAAAATCCTCATCCATATGTAGCAGTAGATCTTTATTAAAATAACAAATCCCTTACAGGATAGCTTAATTTGCAATTATGAATTCATTTCTTTTGCTTAATATTGTAAAACATAACAATCTCTCCCAAACACATGCTAATGGTTAGCTTTAAAATTGCAGCGACACTCTGCTTATTAAGCCCAAGTGCTAGGTAAACTGACAGTTATATTCCTGAAGAGGATAAGTACAATCAGCTCTGCACAGGCAATCACATAAGTTTCAGAGGCTGTAAAAATTCGATAAATACAAAGAACATTTTAGTTTGTATGATTTAGAAAGTCCAGCCATTTGCCTGAAGCAGATTTTTTTTTTAGGATGTGCCAAGTGTGAAGCTTCAGATGGATGGGCTGTGATCAGGAGGAATTCACAGACCATTCCCTTGCCAAGGGGCCCTTGGGAAATCCAGCAGGACAAATACACTATGGTCTGTTTTTGTATAGCTAAGAAACAAATATCACAAGCTGTTTAATTCTCCAATTAGGTTTATCTATATCTGCTATGAAGTAGGAACTTTATCTCTTGAATTATAGAGAGAATACCTTTCTGAGTCATTCAGACCACCCTTCCCAGGAGGAATCAGAGATTGTGGCTCAAGTCTTAGAGCATTTTCCTAGGATTTCCTGATGGAGTAGGGTCATGTGTTTGGAGTGATACAGTTCTCAACTCCTGTACTCAGTGTCACTGTATTGGATGAAATCAACTTAGAAAAGAGCTTAGATATAGCAAAGAAGAGGATCTTAAATTGATCCTTGAGCAAGACAGGAGCTTCTAATTCAGCAGAAAGAAAACCAGAAAGAGAATATGGCCTTACCCAAGCCCAAGTCAGACTGCACTTCAGGGTGGAAAGAGTAGGCGGTTGCTTCAAATGCTGCTAAGAGCTTGAGTAAAATTTGCAGAGAAATGGTCATTGGCTTAAGAAAATGAAAGCTACTGGATACTTGGACAAAAATAGCTTGGGATAAATGGAAGAAATTTTATAGGTAGGAGAAGCAATATGAATTGAGAAAGAATAACTTTCCTGTGAATAGAGAGCAAATCAACAGCAGAATATAATGGACCCAGTGAGGGTCCAAATCCCTTAAATTTAATATACCTTCTGTCCTGCAGTTTGGAGTTCTTAGGATCTTTGTCTATATCAATCTTGACTTCAAGTAATTTTCAGCCTGATTTGGAATATTTACAGATGTACTTGAAAAGCTGAAACAGAGAATGCAAGATAAATGGATAAATGGATAAAATTCCAAAGAGTACTTCCAGGGTGTGGTGGGGATGGGAGTGTTCAGGAAATCTTGTAGGGAGATAGCACTGGAGGGGGGCCCTGGGAGGTGGTCAAGTTGTACAAAGTGGAGGCTGTGGAAGGGAAGGGAGAATCTGGAGCAGCTACAGCACTCCCTCCTGAAGCAGGAGAGTATATGAGGGAACCAGAGGCGTGGGGGTGTGCACATCCAAGAGCACCCAGGTGACAGCAACTCTGAGTGCCCGCCTTGGGGTTCTGAGCCAAGAGTACAGACAGTGGGGAGTATCTCCAGCAATGGAACCATGAAGATCAAACTCTGTATTTCAGTGGCTTGAATGTGCATTAAGAACATACAAGTTTGGTGACTAGACTGTGAATTCTGAACTTTATTAAGCTTGTCTAGAACAAAATCTGTTGATGTAGTATCTTGGGCTAGGGACTGGAATCACACTGAGTTTATACCTGTTTCCTCCCAGTTACTACCTATATTAACTTTGGGGCCAATTTCCCATATCCTCAGCCTCTTTTGCAATGTATTATAAATGCCCCCAAGATCCTTAAGAGACATCCATCCATTACTTCCAAGATGGGTTAGTGAAGGATGAAGTTCATACAGTCTTATTGCAGGATAATTGGAAAAAATAATAGTGGTCTGATATTGCTTTGCCGACTAAGATCCGTCTAGTCCTAGTCAAGGCTATGGTTTTANTCTCTTCTGGTAGACCCTGGATGGCTCAGCCTAAGGAAACCATTGCCGCTGGGGTAAAGATGACAGGTGACACTGTTTGCTGCTGGGGAGATGGGGTAGAGTGTTTCAGAATGAAAGAATAACTGCAACCTGCATGTGCATCTCTAACTCAGGTAGACAACCCGAACCACTGAAGCAGGAGAGACTGAAGGCTGTCAGAATGAGCTGCCAAAACGCTGTGGACCTTACTCTTTGGAAAAGAGAGTAGAGGAGAGTGAATTCTACTGACCACAGGAGGTATAAGGACACTCTATGTATCCTGTTACTGAAAAACAGAACTGTAGATATCTCTCTCCTCTATTGCTGAATAAAGTAATCAGAAATGATACTTGGGAAATCTGGATTTACTTTTGATTAAGCCAACAAAAAATCCTGATTTCCAGGTTGTACTTTGCTAAATTTACAAGTTAAAAAAAATTAACCTGAAATTTGTCACAACTAGAATAATGATACTAGTTAAAAACTTGGGCATTTGCTGTTGAGAAAAAAATGTTACCCTTTCATGATTAGTTTTTCCTCGTGTGTCATTAAAATTTACTAATCTTTCAAGTTGGCTTAATTTTCACCTCTTTTTTTGAAGTTCATTTTGACAAATTCTGTTGAATTATTTCTCCCTTCATTGAATTTTCATTGGCTTTATGGCCATTTATCACTTAACATATGGTTATGTTTTATCTTGTAGATTGATTAGGCTACTATTCACGATTTCAAGTTTTCTTTCCTTGCTGTGACATTCACCTTCTTTTAAGATACGGATTCTCTCTTCTGTATCCCCTGCTTCTGCACCTCTTCAGCCCCATCTTTAAACTTAATGTGGAGGTAGACATTGGAAAAAGTTTTGTAGTTGGAGATAAGACAGAAAGAGCTAAATCTAGGAAAGGGAGTAAGAGATCAAAGAAAGGTGGATACAGAGATAGGAATTTTTTAAACATATAATTGTATATGTTTATAGATTCAGAGGCAAGTTTGCAATTAACTTTCTTAATAAGGATGCAGTTACATTTTGCAAGTAAGAAGATAAGTTCCATAACGTTAGGATTTTTTTTAGTTTCACTGCTGCATCCTCAATACCTAATGTCTGTTGTGTGCAACTCTTTGCAACCCCACAGACTGTAGCCTGACAGCCTCCTCTGTCCATGGGATTCTCCAGGCAAGAATACTGGAGTGGTTTGCCATTCCCTTCTCCAGAAGATCTTCCTGACCCAGGGATCGAACCCTGGTCTCCTGCATTGCAAGCAGATTCTTTACCATTTGAGCTACAGGGAAGTCTTTAAATATCAATACTTAATACAGTGCCTTTAATCAATGTTCATTGATTAAATTGAATTCCCTGGTTAAATAGATACACAAATAGATCAATCATGGATACTGGATACCCCATACAGAAAAGGAAAGGAATTGACAGACATTGTTATGGACTATGCATCATCTCCTTTTCATCCTCAGGCTTATGAGTATTTATTAAACAAATGAGGCTTCAAGAGTTTAAATAACTGGACCAAGATCACAGGAAGGATCTTACAATACAAACAAGACCTGCCTGACACCCTTCAAAGGTCATATGCTTTCTGCTATGTAGTAATAAAATAGTAGAATACTGTTCACTGAAGAAAGCAAGAGAAAATAGGACATCCAATATTCCAAATAATTTTTCAAATTATTTATAAGTAGAAACCCTCTGGGATTGTTCGATTGCATTAGATTTCTAAGAAAGAAATGATACGCAATGGAATGCCAGCCTAGGTATCGATTTCAAGTGTACAATTTTGCTGCCACTTTCTTTATTGACATTCAGAAAGATTAATTCTAACTTGAAATCAACTTTGATATATATTCTTAAACACATGAATTTTTATGTATCAGAAATTTACATTTCTATTTTGGCCCTTACAGTTTTTTTAAAATTTAATCAATTTATTTACTTTTGACTGCACTGTCTCTTCATTGCTGCTCAGCCTTTTCTCTGCTGTGAAGGGCAGGGGCTACTCTCCAGTTCTGGTGCTCAGGGTGACTTTAGTATGGTGACTTCTGCTGTGGAGCATGGCTTCTAGGGCTCACAGGCTTCAGTAGTTTCAGCACTTGGGCTCTAGAGCACAAGGTCGATGGTTGCGACACATGGACTTAATTGCTTCTAGGCATGTGGGATCTTCCCCGATCCCTTGAACCGGTGTCTCTTGCATTGGAGGCAAATTCTTTACTGCAGAGCCACAGGGAAGCCCACAACTTACTTTTTAAATAAGCATATCTCACTTTGCACTGTTTTCCCCCAGAAACTTTTAATAAAGCCAAATCATTTGTGAGAAGTCGTTAAGTGTTCTTTATCTGTCAGTTATACCACCATCCCCTGGAGTAGGAAATGTCTACCTACTCCAGTATTCCTGCCTGGAGAATCCCCATGGACAGAGGAGGCTGGCAGACAACAGTCCATGAGGTCACAAGAGTCGGACATGACTGAGCTNTAATTAAAATTAAAAGCTTCTGCACAACAAAGGAAACTATAAGCAAGGTGAAAAGACAGCCTTCAGAATGAGAGAAAATAATAGCAAATGAAGTAACTGACAAGCAACTAATCTCAAAAATATACAAGCAACTTCTGCAGCTCAATTCCAGAAAAATAAACGACCTACTCAAAAAATGGGCAAAAGAACTAAATAGACATTTCTCCAAAGAAGACATACAGATGGCTAACAAACACATGAAAAGATGCTCAACATCACTCATTATCAGAGAAATGCAAATCAAAACCACAGTGAGGTACCTTTTCACGCCAGTCAGAATGGCTGTGATCCAAAATTCTACAAGCAATAAATGCTGGAGAGGTTGTGGAGAAAAAGGAACCCTCTTACACTGTTGGTGGGAATGCAAACTGGTACAGCCACTATGGAGAACAGAGTGGAGATTCCTTAAAAATTTTTGATTAAGCAAAGATTTGACAAAGATGTATCAGAAATAATATTATTTGAAATATGTACACTTAGGCCTTGTACATCTTTCCTGTTGTATTATAATTCAGTTAACAAAAGAAAAGAGCATAGTCTGTGTTGAGGAAAATGAATTAACCGGTACTTTTGGGAAAAGGCTTTGAGATAACAGTAGGTAAGGTTAGCAGTGTCTCTTGAAATTTGTACATAATTCACAATCTATTTAAGCGATATGCTGAAGAGGAACATAGGGAAGTGGAAGATTGGCTGATTATCTGGGTAAATATTTTATATTATTAGATTTGGCCCACTATCTTTAAAAAGTGATTCCTAGCAACCTGCTGTGTTCCCAGAAGTAGTCCAGAATCATTAACCTCAACTTATAGACCCCTTGGGTTCCATCTATTCTGAACTAATTAATTTCATTTTTATATCTTAACTAGCAGCTTTCTTCTTGATGCTTTGAATCTCTCTGTTGGTCCTTAACCTCTGATTTCCTGCTTCCTTCTTCCACTACAGCACTCACTCTTTTGTTGCTTCTGGCTGCGCTAATTCAGCTCACAGGGCCTCGCACATCAACACGAGCCCTGGAAACTAGTAGGCCACTAATAATAAGGACCTAGAAATGCGCAATCAAAGCCCCGGTTTTAATCTTGGGTTTGAAAGAAATAAAATTCTCATGAGATCAGACATGAAATACTCCAGGAGATTTCAAATCCCAACTTTCATCTTCTGTAGGCAGATGACTCTAACAGAGTTCACTCTAAATCTACTGCCCTCATAAGCTTCAAGGCCCTGAGCAAGATGCCTGATAGATATTTCCCCTTTTATGTCCTTTTAGACTCCAGTACTTTGGCCACCTCATGCGAAGAGTTGACTCATTGGAAAAGACTCTGATGCTGGGAGGGATTGGGGGCAGGAGGAGAAGGGGACGACCGAGGATGAGATGGCTGGATGGCATCACAGACTCGATGGACGTGAGTTTGAGTGAACTCTGAGAGATGGTAATGAACAGGGAGGCCTGGCGTGCTGCGATTCATGGGGTCGCAAAGAGTCAGACACGACTGAGCGACTGAACTGGACTGAACTGAGACTCTAATATTTAAAAAATATCTGAAATCTTAGTTATCACATTTTCCCTATATTCCACCCCAAACTCTCTCTTGTAAGTCTCTATTTTTAATTCTTAATTTTTTTTGAAATATAGTTGACACAATATTATGTAAGTTACAGGTATACAATATAATTGATGCAAAATTTTTAAAGGTTATACTTCATTATAGTTATTGTAAAATATTGGCTATATTCTCAATATTTATAATATGTTCTTATAGCTTATTCTGTATCTAATAGTTTGTGCCTTTTATTCCCGTAACACTTTATTATCCTTCCTCTCTTCCCTCTCTCAACTGGTAACCACTTTATTTCCAATATCTGTGAGTCTATTTCTTATTTTTTTATATTCACTAGTTTGTTGTATTTTTTTTAGAGTTCACATATAAGTAATAGTATGTGTCTTTTCTGACTTACTTCACCTAGCATAATACCTGCACATCCATCCATGTTGCTACAAAATTTCATTTTTTTATATCTGAGTAGTATTTTCTTCAGAGAAGGCAACGGCACCCCACTCCAGTACTCTTGCCAGGAAAATCCTATGGATGGGGGAGCCTGGTGGGCTGCAGTCCATGGGATCGCTAAGAGTCAGAAACGACTGAGCGACTTCACTTTCACTTTTCACTTTCACTCATTGGAGAAGGAAATGGCAACTCACTCCAGTGTTCTTGCTTGGAGAATCCCAGGGACAGGGGAGCCTGGTAGGCTGCTGTCTCTGGGGTTGCAGAGAGTTGGACACGACTGAAGTGACTTAGCAGCAGCAGCAGCAGATGGATGGCAAGGCATCTATCTTTTTATCTTTTTTTTATCAAATTCTAATTGAATGTTAATGATAAAAGGAACTTTAATATCCACCTAACTTCCCTACCTCCATGTTACTTATCCTGTCCTTTCCGTTGCCATTGATTTGCTCACAAGTCAGTAATTTTTATTACAAATAATTTTCTGTCTCATCACCCAGACTGTAGTCTTCCCTCACTATAGGACATCCTTTAACCTACATTCATATAAATCCAAAAATAAATCTGATTTTATCACCACTTTGCTAAAAATATTAATGATATACCATAAGCCAACAAAAAACTGCATTTTTGAGTGCATTAATGTTTACAAAGAGCTTTCACATATTATTTCATTGGAATCTTCACTCAGCAATCTTAATACTCAAAGTAGCTCAAAGATATAGTTTCTTCACACCTGACACATCAGAAAGCAAATGCTTTAAAAAAAGCCAATCAGACTTGACTCCAGCAGCTAAATTAATCTCTCCAGATAATAGAGAAGGTAGATCATTTGAACTCTGTGGGAAATGATGTTTATTTTTCACAGAATCCACTTCAGTGTCCTGACTCTAGGAATGCATCCATTTTGTCAGATATTAACTTGTCAAAAAATAAGACTGTTAAGGTAATACCTAAAAGGAAATCATGCCATTGTTTCACTACTTTCTGTAAAAAACAAAAAAAAAACCGAATTATTACTCAAAAGGTCCCTCATCCAAGCCGAAAGCAATAATCACAATGATTATAACATGTAATTCTAAACTAATTAATATGACAGTATGGCTGAAGAATAACAGATTATTTGTTAAATTTTTATTAGATGGAAAATTCTGTTAGCTTTTTCTTTGTAACTAATAATTATAACTGTGGATGAATCTCTGAAAATAATAGCCAGAAACATAAATGCTTTTTTTATTAAAGAAGCAATGAAATGTCAAAAATCTATAGCCTACTATTTATGTCAATGTGATTCTTATAAGATTTGTATTTACCTTATGGCTTTAGAATTATTTCAACATAAAACCATGAGGCATCTACTCCAGAAGTTTTTCAGTTTCTTCTCTATTGATCCTTTCCCATCTCTTTCATGGATACACTTATTATTCAAAAAGCGGGAAAGAAGCCTGGATATTATTCAGATGACTATTGAGATCTAAGTTAAAAGTATTCTTTAAAAATTTCAATGGCCTCCTTAACCTTTTTGCAGAATTAATTTTCAAGTGTCTGTGAAATTCATCTGAGGGGATTCTGATTGTCAGAGGTAGTGAGGCAAGTTCAGAGAAGATGAATAGCATATTGTGAATATAAAATTATAAAACTATGCCTCTGAAGTGGATTCAAAGTGGATTCATTTAAATTGGAAAGGAGAGGAGATTTGGGTTATTGTAAACACAATTTCTGGTTTCCAGATAGTGGAAAATAAGAACAAAAACAAAATATTACTGATCAAAAATATCTTGACCTTTTAGCAGCTTTAATTAATTTTCTTCTAGTTTCCTCTGTTATTTTCAAAGATAAAACAATACTACCCAAAAGCTATTCTCTTTTGAACTTTGGTGTTTTTCCAGTTTTTTGAAAATTCTAAGCTTTAAGAAAAAAATCTGTGGCTATTTGGAATCACTGATAGAAAGCTACTTATGTCTTTTCTCCAGATTGATTTGCATCCTACTCCACAAACATTAGCTGATTCTTCTAACATCACTATGTGCCAAACATTGTTCTAAAGGCTTTATTTATGTTAACTCATTTATTTCCTACAACAAATGTAAAATGTTACTATAAGAATTAAACTAATATGATTGACTCATTTCATAGATGAGTCAACACAGGTTAAGTGACTTTCCTAATGTTACACCACTAGAAAGTACTATAGTCAAGATGTCATTATAGTTAAGCTGAAAACAATGAACCCATTGAAAATACTATTCCTTATTATTTTTTCCAATTTAAATGAGTGCAATTGATATTTTGATAATCTCAGTGGAACAAATACACTGGAATTTGTCCAGAGGCAAGTAATCAAGTCAATGAGTAGTTGAGAGAGGTATCAGGAAGACACTAGACATCAACTCACAGAGAAGGCAATGGCACCCCACTCCATACTCTTGCCTGGAAAATCCCATGGACGGAGGAGCCTGGTAGGCTGCAGTCCATGGGGTCGCTAAGAGTCGGACATGACTGAGCAACTTCACTTTCACTTTTCTCTTTCATGCACTGGAGAAGGAAATGGCAACCCACTCCAGGATTCTTGCCAGGGACAGGGGAACCCGGTGGACTGCCATCTATGGGGTCACACAGAGTTGGACACGACTGAAGCGTCTTAGCAGCAGCAGCAGACATCAGCTCATGAGAACTGGTGTAGTAAGGATCGTAGGGGTTCTATCCAACCCTGAGAAGCTAAGATTCTGAGTACATCACTAAATTTTGGTGATAGTCAGTTGCATAAAGAATTCACCATAAGTAAAAAAAATAGGGAATATTCTGTCTCTCTGTTGAGCTGATGTTCTCAGGCCAGATTTTGTGGTGTACATACAATGGGCTCCCTTGAAAAGCTTACAGTTCTGCACATGCTCTTTAGCTTGTAAACGACAGTTTATTTTCCTGCCCTGGGAGGATTTCCCCCAGTAATATTCCAGCAGGAAGTTCTTTTGACTAATAAAAGCAACCAATCACCATTGTGTGCCAGAGAATAGAAGACATAACAAGGAGTAGGATGACCACTAGTCAGAAGTTTGGCTGTTTTCTCTGCACATGTGCTACATGTTATAGTTGCAAAGGTGTGTGTTAGTCACTCAGTCGTGTCCAACTCTGCAACCCCTTGGACTATAGCCCACCAGGCTCCTCTGTCCATGGAGATTCTCCAGGTAAGAATACTGGAGTGGGCTGCCATGCTTTCCTCCAGGGGATCTTCCCAACCCAGGGATTGAACTCATGTCTCTCGCATTGCAGGAGGATTCTTTACCATCTGAGCCACCAGGGGAAGTTGCAAAGGTAATTATGTACAGTTCCTTCAAGCATTCTTTTATACCCCAAATGAATTATATTTTTAAATACTTCTATTGCTACTCCAATTTAATTCATATGATTTTTGGTCTTAGCCATTGACCAGCTTCTATATTGAAATATAAAATATGATTTGAATTTTACAGTAAACAGTTTGAACTAGTAAACTGTCTTATGTTGAATAAAAACAGTATCATGCAAAGATAATTGCTTTAACCACACATGCAATGATATAGCTAAATTGAGTAACAAAATAATCTAATAAAATTATTTTTGAGTGTAAGTATTAAATTTACCTCACAACAGTTTT
>SJYV01003112.1:448859-478477 GCA_006410875.1 Neotragus pygmaeus | reverse complement strand
TGACTCACTGGAAAAGACTCTGATGCTGGGAAGGATTGGGGGCAGGAGGAGAAGGGGACAACAGAGAATGAGATGGCTGGATGGCATCACGGACTCGATGAACATGAGTCTGAGTGAACTCCTGGAGATGGTGATGGACAGGGAGGCCTGGCGTGCTGCGATTCATGAGGTCGCGAAGTCAGACACGACTGAGCGACTGAACTAAACTGAATTGAACTGAACAACAGTTTTAACACAAAAAATGAGTTCAGTAAAATAATCTGGGCTGAAATAAATTTGCATCATAGTTTTTCAAGATCCCTGTAGAAAGCTACCACTTTGGAAAAGATTTGCACCAAAAGAACATAAAATACCTCTTTAATATTCCTGGAAGCCATAGGTTTGTTTTTCACATTTGATACTGACAGATAAATAATAAAAATGACTCTAGAATATCAAGAAGAGAGGACCCTGGAGTTCCCTGGTGGTCCAGTGGTTAAGAATCCACCTGCCAATGCGGGGGATACAGATTTGATCCCTGGTCTGGGAAGATCCCAGATGCCAAGGAGAAACTAAGCCCACATATCACAATTACTGAAGCCCATGCTCCCAGGAGCCCATGTACTGCAAGAGAAGTCACTGCAATGAGAAGCCCATGCATAGCAACAGAGTAGCCCCTGCTCACCATAACTAGAGAAAGCCCACTCACAACAATGAAGACCCAATGCAACCAAAAATTAATTAATTAACTTAAAAAAAACCAGAATACCCTTTCCCTCATTTGTTTCTACATATTTAGTCATATGTCTGTGTAAGCTATTTACATTAAACTGATTGTCTTGAATTTCTTCATCAGGTATCCCACAGATTTCACAAATTCAGCTAATCCCCTCCCTCCTCTTCTCCATCCACCGCCACACACTAGCCTCCACACTCATCTGCCTTGTTCCAGATCTCTAAGAACATACAACCACTCACCCAGTTGTCAACAAGGAAAACTAGAAAGTCATCTTGAACTTCTACTCTCCCTTGCCTCAAGGTACCTCCCTTATATTTTTGAAGATCTCCCCACCATGGATGTGACTGAGAGTCATCATTCTTCCTTTAAGCTACTGAAATAATCTCTTGACCCTCCTTGACCCTAGTCTTGGCCTTTTTCAATCCAGTTTTAGGAGTATAGCTAAGTACAAATTTGATTATCTTACTCTGGTGTTTTAAGCTGCTTGTCCTCCGTGTACTGCTTTTTCCTTGACNTTTAAGCTACTGAAATAATCTCTTGACCCTCCTTGACCCTAGTCTTGGCCTTTTTCAATCCAGTTTTAGGAGTATAGCTAAGTACAAATTTGATTATCTTACTCTGGTGTTTTAAGCTGCTTGTCCTCCGTGTACTGCTTTTTCCTTGACTTTCATCTCTTGGCATTTTCTGACCCTTTATGTTTTTGCCACATTTCTACAGTTTGAAGTTCTCAGAGCTTGCCATTTTCTCACTCGTCTCTGCTATGCCATCGTTCCCCTCCCTCAAATGGATAATCCCAACCCATCTTTAGGACTCAGCTTAGACTTCACTTCTCTGGCATCTTCCTCTGATTCTTTAACCCGAGATTGAGTGAGATAACTTGACTCTTTATAGTGACTCTTATGGTTCTCGATAATCTTGACTTTTATTGTAATTCACTCTGCAATCTAATTTACCTATTAACTTGTCCATCTGCACAAGAATCTCTTAAACTTCCTGAGGGCATTTATATCTCCTGGAAGAGTATTCTTGAGGGTAAATACCACGTGGTTAATTGTTACTAATGGTTTGCTGTTGAATAACACACAAAATAAGCAGAATTTTACACCTTGACTTAAATTCCCAAATTCTCCCTCCCTATTTGCTTCCCTTAACTGCCAACCCTATTTGTAAATGCAGATTAGCAAGGTTTGTGAAACTGTGGAGTTCTTTTATTGTGTACCTTCATAGCCAAATCCTTAAGACAACTTGCCAAGTGTTGGTTGTCTCTTGAGAATTTTATTTTTTCCATTTCTGCAGTAAAAGCTAGGTTCTCTGTTAATTAAGATGGCAGACTGGAGTTTATTTGCAGTTCCTACAAAGAATGGCACCCTCCCTCTTCCTGTCTAGAAATACACTTCAGAGATGAANGAGAATCCCAGGGACAGGGGAGCCTGGTGGGCTGCCATTTGTGGGGTCACACAGAGTCGGACACGACTGATGTGACTTAGCAGCAGCAGCAGCAGCATGTCATTTTGAAGAACATCGTCATACGTAAATCTCCACTTTTTTTGGAGGATAAGTTTTCTTCTCAATCAGAGATGGTGGTGACTCAGTCAATGTTAGCTTGTATTTTTTTTTTTAATTTTACTGTTTTAAAAAATTTTACTATAATTTTACTATTTTAGTTTACTGAACTTTCAATTGCTGATAAATGTCAAATTGAACCTCTTTTGAAAGAATGGTGACTACTTGAGGAGTAGTGTATAATGAAGACCTGTTTTGAACAATGCATGCATCGAAGTCGCTTCAGTTGTGTCCAAGTCTTTGTGACCTTGTGAACTACAGCCCTCCAGGCTCCTTTGCCCAGGGAATTCTCCAGGCAAGAATAGTGGAGTGAGTTACCATTTCCTTCTCAAGGGGATCTTTCTGACCCAGGGATCGAACCTACTTCTCTTTATGTCTCCTGCATGGGCATGCGGGCACTAGCACCACCTGGGAAGCCCATTTGGAACAAAGTAAATGCTATTTGCAAAAAGGTGAATTTCGGTAATGCTCTGTCAGGTCGGTTTAAAGAAACACATATCAAGACTGGCCACGCGCCAGGGCCCAGGCAGGTTTCAGAGGTGAGGTGAAGTGGACAGGGAGCGCCAGTGCTGCTTTGTTCCTGGCTGGCCTGACGAGGCAGGCCTATCTCCTGCATCTCCAGCTTCTAAGGACCGTGGCGCCCCCGACACACGGGAACAGCCTCTGGACAACTGAGGCGTGTCTCCTGCCCCGGGTCCCAGCCCCTCAGCTCTGAGCCCCGTGGCTGCGTCAGGGGCCCTCAAGGAAAGAGCACACGTGGACCCCTTCGGCTTTTCCTGTGGCTTGTGACGCTCCCCCGACAAGTAGCTGCTGGCCGTGACGTTCACCACGGGCTCAGTCCCTGCCTCGGGTGGGTCTCTCGGGCCCTTTGAGGAGGGGCCCCTGGCAGAGGAGACGGTCCTCCACGCCCTGCTGCCCTCCCGTAGGTGATGTCACGGGTTTCTGAGTGATGGCCGATCTTGCACGACTGGTGGACTCCTTGAGGGCAGGGCCGAGGTGGGATTCCCCTGCGGCTGTCTCAGTGCCACTGTGCAGCGAAGAGAGCAGAGGGCTTTGGGTCGGGCCGGCCTGAGCTTGCATCTCTTCACCTGTTAGCTGTGGCTTCGGGGCCACTCCCCCACCTGCCCAAGCCTGGATCTCCCCATCTGGGCAGCGATGGTAGCCATGCAGGGCACACCACAGGTTACACCCACCACCCACGGGGGTTGCACAGCAGTTGACTGTGGTGCTGAGAATCAGCGCGTGTGAAATACCTGCTGACTGTCATTTCAGGTTTTACTTCTTCTACCAACTGACTGACTCAAACCATACTTTTCTCTGTATTCACATTTGCAGAGTTTATGAAGATGTGGAGATTAGAGAAAACCAGAAACATGTTAACATGGTGATTCCCAGCAGCACAGCGTATTTCTTAACTCTGTGTTTGTATTATTAACTATGTCAGATTTGTCTTTGAGCTCCTCCGATTCTCAGCACAGGGCCTGATTGCATAGCAGAAAAACAGCACGTAGTTCCTAGCAGGGTTGGCTTGTTTGTCCGTGAGTTCAAAGAGAGACCCCAATATGTAGGGTTAAATTGTACACTTGGGTCTCTTTGCAGCCCAAAACTTGATTCTATGGACTTTAGCAACCTTGTCCTAGATTTTAGCAAGTGAACACAAGCAAAATCCTCAGTGATTGGCAGCTGTTGTTGTGGTTGGCTGTGGAGCGTTTTGGTGGAGGGGATGTAAATCAAGAAAATATCCCGTTTCTATTGTCGGCCTTCGTTTTAAAGAGGGAACTCCGGTCAGCTAACCTGGCAGCGCCTCCAGCCACCAGGCACTCTTGGGGGGGGGGTCCCTTGGTCACGGTCTTCCCCCAGGCCATCAGGCCCCAGCCCCAGAGCAGAGAGCCCTGGGACGGGACGCAGCAGACACGTGATCCCAGCTCTGCTGCTGGCCAGGACAGAGGCCGGGCAAGTCGGTTTCGCTTCTAGAGGATGAGAGGCCTTTGGGGTGAACAGTAGTGCTTCAAACTGTCCTGGGAGGCTAGGGCTGCCCCAGGGGGTCAGTGGTATAGAGTCTGCCTGCAAGGCAGGAGCCGCAGGAGACATGGGTTCCATCCCTGGATCGGGAAGACCCCCTGGAGGAGGGCATGGCACTGCTCCTCCGTATTCTTGCCTGGAGAATCCCAGGGATAGAGGAGCCTGGTGGGCTACAGGTCCATGGGGTGGCAAAGAGTCAGACGTGACTGAAGTGACTTTGCGCGGGAGGCCGTGCAGTACGTTGGAAAGAGAACCGTGTCAGGAGTCGTGGGGCTGCCCTGCGTCTGACTCAGCACCTCGGGACTCACGTCCATCCCTCTGAGCCTCAGTTTCTCGTCTGTAAAGCGAGGCCAGACTGGATGGCTTTTTTAAGGGCCTTTCTGTCTCTAACCTCCTGTTTAAAACGGGTTCTTGGTGAGGTGAGAGAGGACTGGCGCAAAGGCCCTTCTCAAAGCCCTGTTTCTCTCTTTTTTTTTTGTCATTTCCGAACCAGAAAATGACAGATGGCGAGACCTGGACAGGAAGTGCCCCCTTCAGATCGACCAGCCGAGCGCCAGCATCTGGGAGTGCCTGCCGGACAAGTGCCAGGACGGCGCCCTGTGGCCCCGGGAGGCGGCCACCGCCTGCGCGGTCACCAACCTGATCAAAGACCTCAGCCTCAGCGACCACAACGGGCACCCGTCTGCGCCCCCCAGCAAGCGCCAGTGCCGGTCGCTGTCCTTCTCGGATGAGATGGCCAGCTGTCGGACGTCGTGGAGGCCCCTGGGGTCCAAAGTCTGGACGCCGGTGGAGAAGCGACGCTGCTACAGCGGCGGCAGCGTGCAGCGATACTCCAACGGGCTCAGCACCATGCAGCGGAGCTCCAGCTTCAGCCTCCCGTCCCGCGCCAACGCGCTCTCCTCGCCCTGCGACCCGGCGGGACTCCACCCGCGGCCCGGCGCCCCGCCCGGCCCAGGGGCGCCGGGCCCGGCCACCTGTGGACAGGCGGGCGACCTCTGGGGCCCCGTGGCGAGCCCCGTGGGCGGTGGCCGGCTGGACATGCAGCGCTCCCTGTCCTGCTCGCACGAGCACTTCTCCTTTGCGGAGTACTGCCCGCCCTCCGCCAGCAGCACTCCCGCCTCCACGCCGGAGCCGGCCAGGCGCTCAGGTGGGCTGGCCCGCAGCCGCTCCCAGCCCTGCGTCCTGAATGACAAGAAGGTGGGCATCAAGCGGCGGCGCCCCGAGGAGGCACAGGAGCAGAGGCCCTCCCTGGATCTTGCCAAGATGGCACAGGTAAGAGCCCCCTCCCCCTTCCCGAGGAGGCACTGCAGAAGCCAGCAGGGGCGTCTCGGAGCCTCCCCGGCTCCCGGTCCAGCCTGGGCAAGGGCAGGGTGCCCATGTCGAAGAGGCCTGGGAAGCTGGTTCATTCCCTTATTCTTAAAATCTGATANTTTTTAGTTCCTCTTCACTTTCTGCCTTAAGGGTGGTGTCATCTGCATATCTGAGGTTATTGATATTTCTCCCCAAAATCTTGATTCCAGCTTGTGTTTCTTCCAGTCCAGCTCAGTTACATCTAACTCTTTGTGACCCCATGGACTGTAGCCCACAAGATTCCTCTGTCCATGGCATTTTGCAGACAAGAATACTAGAACTGATTGTCATTTCCTCCTCCAGGATATCTTCCACACCCAGGGACTGAACCTGAGTCTTTGCATTTCCTGCATTGGCAGGCCAATTTTTTTTTACCACTAGTGCAATATGTATACATATGAGATTTAAATCTGCCAGGGTCCAGCCCCTGCAGGATCTAGAGAACCTGAAGGAAAAACGGTGTCAGTGGATGATTTAGAGAGAGATAAGGAAAGCATATTGTAGATAAGAAAACAGAGGAGAGAAAGAGGCTGATATTCCTTGGTTTACATAGAAAGCTAATAAAGTCTCAGAAGCAGAGGCAGGAAAGTGAACGCAGAGAGCCTCTATGTTCCAAGGGATCAGCCTGAGAAAGAAAGTAAGAGAGAAAAAAAGAGAAAAAAAAGAAAAATACGGGATGACCAAGCTTCTTCAAGCGAGGGCCATTGTTTTTATTTTCAAGAGTCTTTTATACCTTTACCTGTACATAGAGGGAAATGAAAGATGCAAAGTNTGCAGGTGCTGGGGCAGGGGCCGGGGCGGGGGCAGCAGCAGCAGCAGGTTTCTTTACGTCCTTCTTTGGTGCCATTTTGTTTAAAAGGATGGGTTAAAAAAAATGAGAGAAGGAGCACCTCCAAAAGAACCTGTCAAAGTGATTCTTGGAAGAGGAGTGGTGGTTCGGTTGATCCACAGCCCAGTGTCTTGCAGGTGGACCCAGTGTGTTAAACGGTATAAGGGCATGCATATATATTTCACTTAGTGCCTAACAGAATCTTGACACTTGGGGCTGGATTGGACAGTTCCCTAGTCCAGGGGGATGGCATTCCGGCTCAGACTATAAATGGAATCAAAAGGGTCAGGCCTTCATCAATTTTTTTAAACTCCTCTTGCTTTCCACCCCACACCCCTGGCCCTGCCACCTTCATATATAAAAGAGAAAGAAGTATGACAAAGCCAGCCAGCTTCAGATCCTTTGATGACAGTAAAGTAGATTGACTGATAGTTCCTCTTCATAGAATTACAGTTCTGCTGAAGTTGTAAATCATTTTTTTTTCCTATGCCTAAGAAACTTTAGTGAAGGATTTGGTTTCAGCTTGGAATTTTGGCAAAGTATCACCAACTTTCACCCAGCTTCTTTGTGCATGTTCCCCCTCTCTTGCCATAATTTGCAAGAAAATGTTTGTCAGCAAAAAGGTAGTGGTGTTTAAAAATAAAAAGCAGACGTATAAGGAAAGCCCATTAAGTCTTAAAGTGGCTTCCCTTCTAGGGAGCACAAACTCTGACTCCCTCTCTCTTAAACTGTGGTGAACAGTATGCTAAAACGAATAATTTACAGCTGCTTCCTATCACTTAACTTTTTTCTATAATGAAAAATATCAAATAGGGTGGAAATAACAGGAAGATTTACCCTCTTGCCAAACACTTTTTCTAAGAGGAAAGTAACTTTCAATCACAGTAGATACTTAATCCATTTTACTTCCTAAATGGAACAAAGTCTAATTATTTATCATCTAATTTTTTCATCCATACTAGGGAGACAAGATAAAATTTTAAATTTACTTAAATGACCAGAGAAATAAAGAGAGAAAAGGACTTTATCATTAGGTGGAAATTTTGGTGAGTAACTTGTAAGTTTTTCCTTTTCTGTCCTTGACTTTCTCAGTTAACAAGACTAGACTCATATTAAGAAACATGATTAGCCAATGTACCATCCTTACTCTTGTTAATTTGTGAGATATCTAATTACTGAGTAGTTATTAATTAGTCAAAAAAAAAAACAAACAAACAAACCCAGTAGCAAGTCTGAGATTTTAAAAGAGCATATTTACACATTGTTGTTGTTCAGTTGCTTGGTCACGTCAAACTCGAACTGCAGCATGCCAGGCTTCCCTGTCCTTCACTATCTCACAGAGTTTGCTCAAGCTCAGGTCCATTGAGTCGGTGATGCCATCCAACTGTCTTATCCTCTGTCGCCCCTTCTCTTCCTGCCCTCCATCTTTCCCAGCATCAGGGTCTTTTCCACTGTGTCGGCTCTTTGCATCAGGCAGCCAAAGTATTGGAGTTTTTTACACGTTATATATATTTACACATTAGATATATAAGATTATATATATACTTATATGTATACATATAATATATATATAATGTGTAAACAGATGATATATATTCTAATTGTTGAATATAATCATGCTTATAGATTTTAGCCATTTTCTTTTGGTCTGATTAAAAGCATTCCCCAACTTGGTCACTGTTCCCCTCCATAGCTAAGAAGGATTGAGACTCATATCAGCAATAATTCATTAAGTCATAGCTGATCTACAGTTAGTCTGATTTCACATCGTGGCCTGATCCACTGGATTATATTACCCACATAGGTTCAAGAGAAGCTTTTTTGTTACTCCCTCCTCCTTGCTGTTCCACATCAATGACTCAATCATTACCTAAATTATGCTACTCATTTCTTATAGACAAGAGAGTCATGAGAATCTGAACATATTTTACCTAAGCATTGCTTGTCTCAAATTAAAATAATTAGAATTCAAAAAATAATGCTATATTTATAATAGAAACTATTTTTTGTAAATAGCAGAAATTTTGTCTACCACTTTGTTTTCCTTTGGATTATCAAAGAAAGTATTGAATAATGGAAATATTCTTCCTTTAACTCATAGCCTGTATTAATACTTTGCTTCATGTGCAGAAATCCCTTAAAATCCGTGACAGGCTTACAAGTAAAAGAGCTTTATGGGCTCTGAGCAAATCAATTTGAAATTGGAATACTTTATTTCATGTTAAGGGGGAAATGGCTTGATCTCACTATATGTCTAAATCCTTTCTTGTTATCAAATAAATATCATGGTTTATGAATTCACAGAGAAAAATATATTGGTGTAGAATTTTCTGCTTGAAAAGTGGAAATCACAAAGGTATAATGTCATTCATATCTTATCAAGGGTATATGCTGTCAAAACATGACATTACTCATGATTTTAATGTTGACCAAGAGGCTGAGATGGTGTTTGACAAGCTGTTCCTCAAAACCCATAACCTAGTCTAATCATGTGAACAATGTAAGCACCAATTGAGGGATACTGTACAAAATCCCTGAAGAGCACTTTAAAAAATAGTCAAGATTATTAAAATCAAGGAAAGTCTGAGAAACTTTCACAACCTAGAGGAGACTAAGGACCATGATGAGTAAATTAATGTGGTATCCAAGATGGAATCCTAGAATAAAACAGGGACATTGGGTAGAAACTAAGAAAATCTGAATAAAGCATAGACTTTAGCTAATCCTAGTATATCAGAATTGGTTCATTAATTGTGACAAATGTACCATATTAAACCAAAATGCTAACAATAGAAGAAACTGGGTGTGGAGTACATGGGACCTCCCCTCAACTTTTCTACAAATCTACAACTACTCTAAAATAAATACTTTATTTAAAAATCCCAAGAATGAAAAACCCTAAAACTAATTCACCCTGAAACTTCAAAGAAAGGAATTGTAAGATCTCATTCCTACTTAGTCAACAATCATTGTGTTTCTGTCAGGCATATTATAGAAGGGAAGTCTAAACATGCACACCATTTACAGCACTGAAGTCTTTTCTGAAATGGTTAGTCTATTGGACATGATGTATCTGTTACTTTGATAGATGTTACTAACCAGACAGAGAAATTATCTGTAGAGAAAGAAGAATTTAGAGACTTTTTGTAACTATGATCTTGAGTAATTTAATATAGTAATTAAAATCAAAGTGAAATTTCTCTCTTGACTCTTTTTATAGGCCATGTGACAAGATTTACTTGTAAGAAGAAAGAAGGGTAACAGCTGAGGAGTCATGTTCTCGGTGACAGCTGATTTGTCGGTGAGCAGATCTCCAAGTGTTCTTCATGGTTAACTGTACCATTTGCTGTATAAGTTTTTTTGAGGCTTACCAAAGTGCAGGGGAATGGTAGAGAAGGGATAAATTCACTACTAAAGGTGGACTGTCATATCCTACCTTCTAAAACCCCCCCCCCTTTTTTTTTAACTACACGGTCAAGATTTGATACACATCAATCTTTTTCTTATGTAATGGTGTAGGTTTTTAGGTTCTTTTGGACTAAGATAAAGTATTTGTTTTCTATTTGGAAATTTAGAGCCTGGGAAATGAGAGGGAGCAGTATTTCCCTTTCTCTGCCCTGGTCCTTATAACAGCCTAACAAGCTCATCCACTGACCAGGCAACCACAGGGATTTNTCTTTCTAGGAAGAGCTGAGGATGGAGCATGATGAAGAAGTCATTTTCTGGCGTACTTGGGCTAATCAAAAAAAAATCCACCACCATCCGATTAGTTGCAGAACTCACTTTCAAGAGTTTTCACTATGCCAATTCCATTCTTTATTTCCTCATACCACAAACATTTTACTGCCTTTTTACAACCTGAATTTACACAAGCAAATTGCAAAGGAAAAACAGGCATTCTTTTATCCTCCAAAATGCATGTAAGAAATATAGCACAAACTCTAGAACAGGCTTAGCTGAAGCTTTATGGCAATTTCTTAAAATGAGCATGACAGTTTAAATATTTATGCCTGTAAAGGTTTGCATAATCTACTATACATAGTTATTTCAGAGGCAGTTAAGACATTAATCGGAGAAAAACTTCAACAAAAAGCTCTAACAATTGTGTGCAACTTAAATTATTTACAATTAAACATTTAGGGTCCTGATTCACAAAACTTAGTGCATATCATGATTTTTGCAGAGAAGCTAAGTAGTATGCAGAATATTCCTTGGGTAAAATCTAGAATAAATGGCTTTTAGAAGAATGTCTATAATATGCTTATTGGAAACTAGAGGAAAAGTAACAAAACAAAAACTTCAGCAACTGCATTTGATTTGAAAATTTAAGTAGACAGCAGCAATCAGAAAAAACAGGGGCCACAAGAGAAGACCTGGTGGCATTTTTGATATTAGTTTTGTTATGTACAAGGAAAAAAACAATTCTCCCCATTTTTGTCCTTAAAAAAAAAAAAAAAACCACCCCCAGTAATCACTACATGTGAACTCAAGAGTCTTTCTTCTTCCAGAGTTGTCTTCAAACTAAACACCAAAATTAGCAAATGTGGATAAAAAGTACCATCAGTTCAGTGGGTTTTGTTTTAGTAGGGAAAGCCTGGGGCAGGGTTACCAAGGGATTAGCTATTCAAATTACCAGAGAATTGTCACAGATAAGGCGTCAGAACCCTAAGCTTCCCCTTGAAGCACTTTGGTGGATTCAAGTGATTTTACATATATGCCAAAGGAGATGACGCAAAGAAAATGAGCAGGACAATCTGTTTTCAAGGTAAAGTGACAATTTTCAGTGAATCAGGTACCAGGTTAAAGCCTTAAAAAAAAAAAGTCAACATTTACAGTAAACATTTTAAACTCTGGAATGCAGATATAGTACAGTTACCAGTAAGTTACATTTACAAAACTGCTTCAGACAGTAGTTGCTCCAGAGTCAGAATTGAAAAATGTACAAGCCAGCTCATGAGAACCTTAGATACAATGTTATTAAAATACATTGTTAATCATAAAAATACTTTACTATGTACATGTACACTGTATAAACTCTAGGTCTGCTCAATCCCACTTCTGCCAGTGCAGCGCACTGTTTCCACCCGCTCCTCACACAATGCACACAGCTGGTCCAGCCATCAGTTCTTCGGGAACGCGGGGAAGGCCTTCTCGTCCTGCAGGGCGTCTAGGTGGAAGAGTCGCTTTTACTTCCACTGTACCTTACTTTCCTAAATGCTGGTCCGAGTAACTCTGGGCACTCACATGATTCATTTGCGATTTGATTACACTTTAGCAGAAGGCTATAGTTCATCTGGTCAGTTATTACACTGTCCTGCTTGTAGTCGGGATGCTTTGCGATAAACTCCCTCATCCATTTGGCAACTGTCATTAATTCTCCTGCCAGGGGGAAAATAATTTTTTTTAATGACAACTTAGTAGTATTTTTTCATTTGTTGGGTTTGCGTTTTATCTTTAGAAAGGCGACATTTAGCGCCTGGACATCACAACCCTAAAGAAGAATCAAGAGTGGCGTCTGGGCTGAGCTACGGGGCAGGGGCTGGGAACAAGACGCTTTTCACCTTGTCTGGAGAACTCCTCCTGGGAATGGTTTCATGCTGCAAGCAGGAGCAAGAACACACATGTCCTGCTGCTACAGGCCTGTTAGGTGCCAGCCATACGGGGATGCCGCCCGCCCTAAGACACAGGAGCCAGCGCATGTTGACTAGTCCGTGTGTGTCCTCCCGTCCAGCCAGACCTGCCCGGATCGGTGTCAGAGACTGCCCTGGACGGGGGACTCTGGGCTCCTCAGAGCGACCCAATCCAAGGACACAGAATAGTGCGTAGATGCACTCAGAGAGAAACCCGCAGAGACAGCACTCGGGGGGTTTTCCTCTTGGCTCTGGAAACCTTACAGAAGCCTCAAGCGAAACACACAAGCCGCTGTCCTCTTAGTCTCAGCTGACAGCTCCCTGGCCACTGGGATCTCAAAGCTGGGAAAGCAGGGGTCCCTGGGCGCCCCTACAGGGAGGCAGGCTAGAGGGCCCGAGTCCAAGCTGTGTGCTTAGCTGGTTCACCTTGGACCTGGCTTAGACTCATAGAGAGCCCGGGGTGCTGCAGAGCGCACACAGTTGGGCAATAATGACAAACTATCCAGGTATGGTATTTCATCGCCTGAAATGCCATCGGGTTAGATTCAACACTGGTTTATGAACCAGCAAGAGAAAAAGTGCTGCTGATTCTCTTTCACAGGAGACTGTGAAAGACAACAAGGTGTATGTAACCGCAGAGACGGCACTACCCGGAAAAGTGCAGTGATCAGGAGGCTGTATACTTTTAATAAAAGACCACTTTAAAAACTGAGGATTTTAAGACTATGAGGTTCTGCCTATGCTAAGAGATTCTTTTTTAAAGCGCAAGCAGAGGCTGCCGTACCGGATGCCCTCTTCTTGATGAGCCTCAGGTAGTTCAGGATGCTGCACCTGGTGTCCACGTCCACCTCCATGCTCTCCAGGTAGGAGTTCAGGATGGGGATCAGCCCNTTTAATATGCATTGCCTCATTGAAGGTTATCTTAATTCTGCAAATGAAGAAAATGAATTTAAATGCCAGGCCTAAGATCTATTGAATAGTGCCTCAATATTTGCATGAACATGGCCCCATGGCTCTATCTCCATAATGATCTGAAGAAAGAAAAACCTGATTTTTGGGGGCTATGGTTGATCCATTAAATACTTTGGGTCTTAGTTCTGGACGGTTTTTCAGAGGTATCAAAGGCTGCCTTATGTCATCTTAAGCTGGGATGATTTCTAATTCACAATATTTCATTCCTCAGGATCACCATTCATTGTAAAACATAATCTTAAGGATTAGAGCTAAATCTGTTCTCTTTCATCCTGGCTTTTGGATACAGTCCAAACTATCATGATATGCCCACCTGATGTGCTGATTTTGCATTTTGAGTGGGTTTCACACTCACTTGAAGTATAGCTAGAGCAGTTTGATCCGTAAAGACAGACATCTAGGCAAATTCCTTTGTGTTTAACCACAAAACTGTAAATGAGAGTACAGCTCCCATGGAGAGGTGGGAGTTCTCCAGCTCCTCCAGTAGCCTAAACATCTCCTCCACCAGAATGCTAGAGTACTCACAAGACCTTCAGGGTCATTGGTTTTGATTAAGAAATTTATCTCTTGAAGGTCTTATTAAAAAAGAACAAGAGTTACCTAGGAGAGATTACACAGCAGGCTCTGCTAATGTGTTCATTTTTCATGATACACTGCATTTCTATGACACTTTAATACTTCACACTCATTTCTCTCTCTCATCGTCTGAACTAACATTTCAAAATTGACAGGATACTATTATTAGTTTCATTTCACACATGGGAGCAAGATGTGTCTGCCATTTGCCATGTATGTGGAGCTAATTAGGGCCCTAGATTTCTATTGAGAGACCATGTCTCTTTCTGTGCAGAGAGTAGGTACTCTGAAGAAATAGAACTCTGGACACTTAGGATGGAAAAGATGAGCTGGAGGATAAAAATATGCAGAGACTTTGGCCCAGAGCAAGTGACTGATAAGTTACTGACAAAGAAAAGCTGGATCTAGGATGACAAGGAGGAGAGGTCCAGTTCAGCTCAGTTCAGTCGCTCAGTTGTGTCCAACTCTTTGCAACCTCATGGGCTGCAGCATGCCAGGCCTCCCTGTCCATCACCAACTCCTGGAGCTTACTCAAACTCATGGCCATTGAGCTGGTGATGCCATCCAACCATCTCATCCTCTGTTGTCCCCTTTTCCTCCTGCTTTCAATCTTTCCTAGCATCAGAGTCTTTTCCAATGAGTCAGCTCTTCGCATCAGGTGGCCGAAGTATTGGAGTTTCAGCTTCATCATCAGTCCTTCCAATGAATATTCAGGGGCTGATTTCCTTTAGGATGGACTGGTTGGATCTCCTTTCAGTCCAAGAGACTCTCAAGAGTCTTCTCTTCTCTCAGGAGATTCCAGAGATGAAATTATAGTATCCTAGGGTGTTAGAGCTGGAAGGTATTCTCAGGCTCCCTGGTCTCACCAATTCATTTTACAGATGATCCAAATGAGGGCTGTAAGAAAGCCTAAGAAACAAACCAGATGACACGCAGGAAGGAAAGAAGAGCCGAAATAAAAATCAGGCTTCCCAGCTTGATATATTGCCCTCTTTCACCCACCTTACAACTTTGCTCAAGGATAGTATTTTAGAAAGGATTTAAATTAAGATCATTTTCTATGTAAATAATGAAAAGTTAGGGTGTGGAAGGGGCAATTGATAGGAAAGAGTAAGAATATGAGATAAGAGAAAAATGTGAAGAAAAAAAAGGTAAAGTGCCACCTAAATGTGCAATTAGTCATGCATCTCTTAAATTTTTCCAGTGACTGATAATACAGCAATATGTCTAATCATTGAAAAAAACAATAAGATTTTGAAAAAGAAGAACTACTCTGCAGGTCTTTGATAAGCTAATTTTTAACAAAAGGAGAAAGTGGAGTGAAGTATCTCACATGGTTTCTCTAAAAGTTTATTTCAAAGGGTGTGATATTCTGTAGGCAAACTCTTCCTTGAGTGATTGTGTTTTTCTTAGCATGATTGAGAGAATGTGAAGTATTTTTAGTGAGTGTTTTGACAGGATATATTCAGCAATTTGTAAATAATAGAAAACTTGCTGATTGTACATTCTACTCAAAATATATTTGCCTCAAAGGGACATAATAGAGATGACATGGAATAAGAAAATAACTATTATATGGATGAGATGATTGGCTGGCATCACCACTGCGATGGACATGAGTTTGAGTAGGCTTCAGGAGTTGGTGATGGACAGGGAAGCCTGGCCTGCTGCAGTCCATGGGGTCGCAGAGTCAGACACGACTGAGTGACTGAACTGAACTGATGGATATTTTATGTTCTACTTTAGTTCATTAGTTCATGTTCCTTGTTCCAGGTGGGTGGTAAGGAGGTCACCCTTGCAATGTGGACAGATTAATGCATCTTATGAGTAAAACTTCTTAGAACAATTGGTGGCCTAAAGTCTTTCAAGGACCAGCCTATTCAAAAAACAAATCTAGCTCCTGACAAGCTAAGGAATAAGTGAGCCAATATTAACTCCAGAAACTCAGTTATTTAAACCAGGATCCAGTGATACCTACATCAAGATACACTTTTCGGATCCAGATACATTTCAATTTCTGATAGAATTCCATTGTACATCTAGGTTTATACAACAAGCTTCATGTTGTACAAGGTTTGCTTGGGGAGTGGGTAAAGAGATGATATTTAGAGAGAAAAAGAACAGGCTTGGTGGGCTTGGCAGATGGTATGCCACAATGAGATAATTTCATAAGCCTATCTTATGACCTGAGAGATGGCTAACTCATGATTTGATTTCAAGCCTGGGATCCCAGCACTGGCCCAAACAGAAAAGAAATTGGTCTTTGGTCTGCTTCCAAAGCAAAGAACCTAAAATGGGGCTTCTTGGAAAGAAACATTTTTAAGACAAAGGAAGCAATGAAAACGGGGAACTGATAAAAAGAATAGCTAAGCAAATGTGTTATCTCTGGTGGAGAAAAGCCTTAGTCTGCCCCATACCCTGGAACACAAATTGCACCAGACATTCGGTCCCACCTTGAGGCCAGGAAATTTCCTCTTTAAAAATTACCGACTGCTGGCTTTAGGGAGGGTGGTGGGTAACCTCTCAAGCAAGAATCCCACTGGAGAATCTCTTGTCCTTGAGAAAGGAGAAAAGAGCTGCTGCGAGCCTTCACAGCAATTCATGGCTGCTTGGGAGTGAATCCACCAGCACCCCAACAAGCGGTCTAGGCTGGACACCAACAGCCAAAACTGGGGCTGGTAAACTAATCCAGTTGTAGGAATGAATCCCAAAGGGCGAAGCCTGAGTTCATATTTGAAAGAACATGTGGAGCTCCTATTTGATCTAAACTGGTTTGTATTCAAGGGGCATCTAGTCAATCTAAATTGGGAGACAAAGCAATGGGAATTTCCAGGCAAGTGGGTCACTGGGTCAAAAGCTTCTTAGGATCACTTCCACCAGTGGCTGAAGGAACAAGGACCAACACCTGCCTTTGAGTAGGAAAGGGAGGACCAGGCCCAGGTCAGGGTCCATTACATTGCTGGAGTCAGTTGAAGGAGACAGGCAGTCCCACCTGGAGCATCGGAATGCAGCAAGCAATGCAAGGCTGCATCTCATCAAGGAGATAGAATAAAGACAAGGACAAATTTATGGCTTGGGAAACACTCAAGAACACGGAGTTAGCTCCTCCCTCCACACAAAGACTAAAGAAGTTAAAATTCGTTTCAGACCTTACTGGTTACTGGATTTTTATCTGCAGCTATAGTTTCTGGATTGACCCAGGCAGGCTCCATGGGGAACAGACTGCCAGGTCTCAATGACTCCTGCATGTTTTGAAAGAGAGATGACAAACCATTAGAAGTCCCAATCCCAATATTATTACTTATCCACTGCCAGAAGATGCTTCCATGGAAGTGCTGACTTTTCCCTCCATTTTAACTTAGGCTGTTTTCACATTTTTCTAATATTGCATAGGACCCCATGTTGGTGTGGCACGTAGGGATTTCTGTGAACAAACATCTTTCAAAAGATAAACTCCCTTGTTACTGAAATAGCCTTAAAATATAACACCCAAAAGAAATGTCTATGTATCACAAACTTGCTGGTCAGATTATGGGGTGCAAGCTTCATACCTTCCTTGATTAATTTGGAGACACTTAACACATGATTCCCTTGTTTGATTCACCTGTTGTAACAGACAGAAAGGCCAACCATGGACCCCTGGCACTCACGAAAACAACTCTACTTGGATTGCAGGCTTTATTTCCCATTGCACCACTGAATTAATGACTATTACAGCATCATGTATTGTCTCCAATTTCTGTATATTTCAGAGTTAAGGTTAAATTCTCATAACAATTTGTAAAAGTTAATTCAGCTGGTACCTGTGGAATCTGGGTGTTGCTTTGGTTGAAACAGGGGGAGGAAAAAAATCACAGGATGCTTCTGATTTGCTGCCACAAGAGGAACATTCCCAAGTAGCTTTCCCTGCTCTCTGATTTCAACCAATTTCACTCCATGAGCTAGTGGCTCCTCGGTGAAACAGAAACGACTTATATAGCCTCATATTGGCAGCAAAAATCCTCATGGAAGCCATTGTTAATTTTGGAAGAAACTTTACCTAAAAACAGCTCTTCCTCACCAGACCTTGGCAAGAGAGGAAGGAAATTCCTCCATTTCAGTAAGGTAGCTATTTTAAGTGATTTGCCCTTAAATGCTAAGATAATCCTGAGATTTTCCCAGTGCTACATCTGCCACTTAGTTACTTTAGGTACAATGCACAGAAAAGATAAATGGTTTAAAATTCAATTAACAACTGCGTCCTCTTTGGTAATTATAATTCTTCCAGCATTAGCTCCTTTCTATCTTTGCATGACAACTATATATTTTCATGTTATAGATGAATCTCTTCTGAAATCCTCTTTCTGTTAGCTACTCCTGCCTCACAGACTTTTTGCGTGTTGTATGTGTACTGGTAACAGTAGTAATAATAAGAGTTGTTGTCTGTTGTTTAGCTGCTAACTCATTTGTGACTCTTGTGAGTCTGTGGATTGTAGTCTACCAGGCTCCTCTGTCCATGGGAATATCCCAGCGAGAATTCTGGAGTGAGTTGCCATTTCCTTCTCCAGAGGATCTTGCTGACCCAAGGATCAGATTCACATCTCCTGTATTGGCCGGCCGATTCTTTACCACTGAGCCACCTAAGAAGCCCAATAATAACAATCGCTAACATTTATTGAGCACTTCTTATGCACCAAGAGCCATACTAGGCACTTTACAGCCATGATATGGCTTAATCTTCACAAGAATTCTGTGAGACATGTAGTATTAGTAGCCCTAATTTATAGAAAATGCTTTGCCTCCAACTTCTCTGCCCTGGAAGTCCCTGACTCCTTATTTGATATCTTTCAGGAAGTATTTTATAAAATTTAATGTGAGGAAATTCAACATTTGCCTTGCATGCTAGGTAGAGGATCTATTTTCCAGGAGCTACGAAATACTTGAAGCTCTTTAATTTGTGCCACTTTTAGACACAAGCTTCAAAGATACATTTGAGCATACTGTATATGTTCTTTAATTTGTTTTTTTATACCAGCATTTAAAAAATACACTATTGTTTTTAAAAATATACTGTTAGTGTATTGCTTGTAAAGATGCATTTCTATGTGAAATGTATCCATTGTCTGATTTTTGCAGAAAAGACTGTTTTAAAATACCATTAAAAAATCTTTGACAAGAACAATGTTGTTTATAAAATTATATCTGAAGAAAGTTTTATCTTATACATAGTCTATGTAATTTAGAAATAATTAATAATAATAATAATAAATTAATAATAATCCCCAAATAAAAGAGAGTCAGAGATACCTATTTTCAAAGCAAACAAGGATAAAAGAAACAGTCTAGGTGTTTAAAACAGCTGTTGCCATCAAAAGCATGCAATTAATTCAATTCTGGACACTTGAGATTAACTGTATATATCTGTGTTTTAATACTTTCTGATAAGTCATAGTGTACAGGTTTACAATAAAAACTGTCTACATTAAAAAGACAAAATGTTGTAAGTGTGCTAAATAACAGAAATGTTTAATAAATATTCAATATTGGTGCCATGTCAGCATTTAAAAGCACATTAACAATGCCAGATAAATTTTTATATCAATTTACAGTACTGCCAAATTGGCTGTATAATTTCTGAATGTTAATTTAATTAAATTGGTGACAACACATAAATAACAGATTTCAAGAAAACTACCACAAGAGAAAGCAGAAACCAGCTTATTAAATCCATCTTCTTTTTTCTTTTTTATGTGACACAGTATACAACCAAGTGCTGCAGAAATACCATTCTTAGAAACCAATTTACGAGTAGATTAAAATTTATGACATAGCCTGATCATTATGCAAACATATTTTCAGGTAGACATTAGAGAAATATTATCAAATATGATATTACATAATAAAAGTTGTATTGATGCTTTTGAAGTGTGGTGCTGGAGAAGACTCTTGAGAGTTCCTTGAACAGCAAGGAGATCAAACCAGTCAATCCTAAAGGAAATCAACTCTGAACATTCATTGAAAGGACTGATGCTAAAGCTGAAGCTTCAATACTTTGGCCACTTGATTCAAGGAGTCGATTCATTGGGAAATCCCTGGATGATGGGAAAGATTGAGGGTAGGCGGAGAAGGGGGTGACAGAGGATGGAATAGTTAGATGGCATAACTGACTCAATGGACATGAGTTCGAGCAAACTCCAGGAGATAGTGAAGGATAGGGAAGCCTGTGGTGCTGCAGTCCATGGGGTCCCAAAGAGTCAGACAGGACCGAGTGACTGAACAAAAGTTGTACTTAGCTAAATATTATAGGAAATTGTAGCAAACTAACATTTTCTTTTTCTCCGGTAGCAATAACCTTTGGTAGCTTGAAGCATTGTTACTAAAACAAGTTTAGCTTGACCATGTAACCTACTGTGAGTTATAAAATATTAAACTCTTAACTTTCCTCCTTAGACTGTGGTACCAAAGGAAACCCTTAACAATCTATTTTCCAGAATTGTGGTCCATGTGCAATCTCTATGGTAAATGTCATCAGTTACTTAAAATGGTAAACCCACAGGAAGATATTACCTTTAAGTACTACAGTGTAATAGCAATCTTTTTGATTGAATAAATATACTTGAGAGTCAAAGTTTGTTTGAGAGGGTACAACTTAAAAAAGCAATTTGATTCTTTTTCAATGCAGGAAAGTATGTTCCTTTTCTATCCAGTCAAGATGACATTTTGTATTGTATTACTTCAACTTGCTTTAAAAAAAAAAATACTCGTGACTGAGAGATTATGACTTCACTTCCTGCATACATTGTAGAGCTGTTTAAGGTAATTTAAAATCACATAGTGGTTGTCAAGACAGTCTAACCTCAGCTTCATCTTCCCCAATTAAAATAGAACAGGAATTTTATGCTTTGCTGAAAAATCAGTTATATGTGTATTATGTTTCTACTAGATGGCTTGAAAGTTAAGAATTTAAAAATGGAATAGAGCTCATTTAATGCATATCTAGTAAGTACCACCCATATGTTTTGCACTGTTCTAGGCACTGGGAATATAACAAAGAACAAAACAGACACAAGTCCCTGCCCTCTTGGATCTAGCATTGTTTACTGAGGAGAGATGGGAAAAGAAAACAGGTAAATGATGCAAATATGTAACATTTTAGGTGATGGTAAGTTCCACTGATATCATAAAAACAAGATAATGAGGATAAGGTGTGCTGGGTGGGCTCGGAGGGTGCTGGGTGGGGAGCATGTGCTATTTTACACAATGCACGTAGGGAAAGCCTCACTGAGAAAATGATATTTGAACAGAAACCTGAAGTAAAAGAGAGAGAAAATCATTCAAGAATCCAGATACACATATTTCTGACAGAGAAAACTAGCACAAAGGCCTTGTGAAGGGAGTATACGGAATGTCTGAGGAGCAGAAAGGAAGCAAGTATGACTGGGACCACAGGGGTACAGGGAAGAGTGGGAAAACATGATATTAGGAAATCAGGTGAGACCAGAATGATTTTGTTGGCTACATTAAAGTTTGGGATTTTATTTTTAATGAAAAGGGAAATCACTGAAACGTGGGAGCAGAAGAGGCGAATCACCTGATGGGGTTTAAGAGGATAGCTCTGGCTGCTTTGTGTAGTACTACGGATTGTGGAGGTTTTGTATGTGAAAGTCGCTTAGTTGTATCCAACTCTTTGAGACTCCACGGACTGTACAATCCATGGAATTCTCTAGGTCAGGGTACTGGAATGGGTAACTTTTCCCTTCTCCAGGGCATCTTCCCAACCTAGGGATCAAACCAGGTTTCCTACATTGCAGATGGATTCTTTACCAGCTGAGCCACAAGGGAAGCCCAGGAACACTGGAGTGGGTAGCCTATCCCTTCTCCAGTGGATCTTTGTGACCCAGGAATTGAATCGGGCTTTCCTGTATTGAAGGCAGATTCTTTACCAACTGAGATATCAGCTATTCTTTACCAACCTACCTATCAGTAGGTTTAGTATCGAAGCAGTGAAATCACTTCAGAAGTTTTTGTCATAGTCCAGAACTCACAATAATAGCAGATGTAAGAACTAATGAATTTCTGAACACAGTAGGAAAGCAGAGCATTTAGGACTTGCAGGTGGATCTGATATAGGATGTGGAAGAAAGGATGATCCCATTTCATGGATGATCTGAGCAAATGGCATTGCTTCTTTCTGGGATTAAAAAATGTTGTTCACTCACTCAGTTGTATCCAACTCTTTGTTACTGCATGGACTGCAGCACGCCAGGCTTCCGGTTTTCACCATATGCCTGAGCTTGCTCAAACTCATGTCCAGTGAGTCAGTGATGCCATCCAACAATATCGTTCTCTGTCATCCCTTTCTCCTCCTGCCTTCAATCTGTCCCAGCGTTAGGGTTTTTTCCAAAGAGTTGGCTCTTTGCATGAAGTGGCCAAAGTATTGGAGCTTCAGCCTCATGCAGGAGTAGCAGTCTAGGTCACAGTGGGGGTTGGGGATCTTGATTGTTTTTGGATATGTTAAATTTGGGATGCACATTAGACTTCTATATGGAGATATCAAGTGGTAGTTGAGTCAAAAGTCTGGAATTCATGCTTAAAATCTCTGACTTCAAGAGTCCTTAGAGTGAAGTTGATATTAAAAGGTATCAGACTAGGTGAAGTAGGCTGAAAAAGAGCAAAGATCTGAAAAGTGGCAGATAATGCATAACACCAAAGGGAACTGAAAAGAAGTAGTTGACAGGGTAGGGAGAAACCTAGGTTGAGTGCTATCCTGGAAGGCAAATGGACAAAATATTTCAAGAAGAAGGGCAAATGCAATATTCTTGCTGAGTAAATGTCCTGGAACTTATGCTTAGGTACAGCAGGGTGGGTGTTTTTCTTGATCCAGATATGAATTGTCTTGGAATAGCAGAGTAATTTCAACAGCTTCAAAAGGAAATGTTAGGGGAGAAATTGGAGGTAGTGGGTATAGTCAATATATTTAAGAATTTTTGTTGTAAAGAGAAAGGGAGATGTGGGACTACATTACAGATAAAATTTACCATGGAAAATAGGGGAAGGGAAGTTCCCCGTGCCCCGTCCCATCCCCTGCCTGAGAGTAGAAATGGAAGATTTTAAAAATGTGACAATGCAAAGGATTATGTGTTTATTCATTTATTTATTTTAGCCATGAGGCATGGGGGATCTTAGTTCCCTGACCGTGGATCTAACCTGTGCTCCCTGTCTTAACCACTGGCCTGCCAGGGAAGTCCCAGTATGAAGAATTATGATGCACAGGCTTGGGAAAATGAACTTTCTGGTCAGAAAAGGATCTTTAAAGCACAAAAATGTTTTAGGAACATCCTGACATAAATGTCTAGAGAGTGTGGTTCCTGGTGATATGAACTGGGGTGAAGAAAAAGATAACACCAAGAAAGTAGGTGAGGGTCAAATTGTAGAAACAACTGAATATTGGCTGAGGAATTTAGCATATAAGTGATGTAACATGACTCTGCAGAGATTTTTCAACAGGTATGCATTGTTAATGGTGACTCTAAAAGACTATTTGGATAGGAAGGTACATAGGAGGAATGAATAGAATGTGTGGAAATAATTAGAAAATGACTTCATTTTTGAAGAGGAGGAATGGAAGCCTCAGTTAGGAGACAGGAATAGGACAGATCTGAGAAAATTTCGAAAGCAGAGTTTGAGAGAAGGAGTTTGATGACAAGACCAAAGTTTCTATAGGGTTTAGGAAGACTGATAATGCTTTTAACTTGGGNAGAGGAGGAATGGAAGCCTCAGTTAGGAGACAGGAATAGGACAGATCTGAGAAAATTTCGAAAGCAGAGTTTGAGAGAAGGAGTTTGATGACAAGACCAAAGTTTCTATAGGGTTTAGGAAGACTGATAATGCTTTTAACTTGGGTAACAGAAGAGGAAAATATGGGTTTGGGAAGAGTGGAGTTGTATTTCATGCCAGGTTTCCTGGTTCAAAGCTGATCTAAATTAATCCTACATAGGGAGATTCTATGCATTCTCCAAAAATAGAGATGAGAGGAAAGAAGACAAAATTTAGAAAAGAGATAGATTGAAACAAAAATTCAAAGGGATAAAAAGGCAAACTTGGAGAAATCTTTGTGACTTTTTTTTTTTTTTTTAAGAAAGCCAGGCTCAGCATCTCTTTCTGTTGTTAATTGCTTCACCTTCCCAAATTTAGGGTTTCTTTGTTATGGGAGCCTAAGCAACAGCTCTCAGAGCCTTGACAGCTGACCCATAATAGGGTGACTCAAAACAGAAGATACTTTGTTGAGATACAAGTACAACTACTTAACATGCTTACCCTAACACAGAGTTCGGTTCAGTTCAGTCACTCAGTTGTGTCGGACTCTTTGCGACCCCATGAATCACAGCATGCCACACACACTACTAAGAAATTATTTGGAACCTTGGAACCTCTTGTGTTTCCCTCCCCAACCAAAATCGCCCTTTTAAAAGATAACTAAATGTTCAGTTCAGTTCAGTTCAGTTGCTCAGTCGTGTCAGACTCTGTAATGCCATGNTGACTGAACTGAACTGAACTGATACCATTATGGAGACAGGACTGGCAACCCACTCCAGTATTCTTGCCTGGAGTATCCTGTGGACAGCAGAGCCTGGTGGGCTGCTGTCCATAGGGTCGCAGAGTCGGACATGACTGAAGCGACTTAGCGTGTGTGAGCTACTAATACTTTATACTACTGCCAAAGCTTTGGGAAAGGCCCTAGCCTACTGTTTACAGGGTTATATTTTTCTTATGAGATTTGCACAATAGCGAATGTGGACCACATGGATTATGTTTGCTGTCTCTTTGGATTCCTACCTTTCCTTCTACCTTCCCTCCTTCCTGTCAGATAGTGTTGGAATAGCCACTAGCTTTGCTGGGATCCTGAGGAGACTAATTTAGCTTGATTTTAGTGGGATCATGTGGTTTGCAGTCACTTTCGATTTAAGTTATTGATATAAGCTATATTTAACTTCCCCCTGTAGGAATCCCAGTTAACGTCTACATCCATTGTACTGAGAGATAGCAGCCAGTACTTAATAAAAACACTGATAGGGTATTTGTCAGCTTATCCAAATTTGTAAATTACAGTGATTTATTTTTTATTCTAAATATTCACTTTTTTGTCTAATTTTTGTTTTTTTTCTTAAACAAAAAGCATGTAAAAAACATCACCCAAATTGTCTGTGTCAGGCCCACGGCACTTGTTGGACCCTGAATGGGGAGTGTGCTTGGCACATTGAACACCCACATAAAGAGAGATCAACAGGGCTAGAGAAAAGTGAGTAAGAGGGAGAAAGATGAGAGGTGAGAGAGGTTGCCAAGGAAATTCCTTTTAGGGTCTTAGAAAGTAGTACAAAACTTCTGGATTTTGGTTTAAGTAAGAGAGTAAGCCATTAGAGGGTTTTAAATAGGGAAGTGATATTGTTTAGATTGCACATATAAGTGATAATATTTTACAGTATTTGTCTTTAAATACTGGGCTTCCCTGGTAACTCAGCTGGTAAAGAATCCACCTACAATGTGGGAGACCTGGGTTCAATCCCTGGGTTGGAAAGATCCCCTGGAGAAGGTAATGGATACCCACTCCAGTATTCTGGCCTGGAGAATTCCATGGACTCTATAGTCCATGAGGTCACAGAGTTGGCCATGACTGAATGACTTTCACTTATCGTATGATGTCATTTCACAGTACTTGTCTTTCTCTATCTGACTTATTTCACTTAACACAATGCCCTCCAAGTGCATCCATGTTGCTGCAAAAGGCAACATTACCTTCTTTTTACAATAAAACAAAAAGGAAGCAGACACAGATATAGAGAATAAAACAGAGATTACCAGTGATGAGAGGGAAAGGTGAGGGGCAGTATAAGGATCAATGTAGAATGGGTTATTATGGGATTATAAGAAATCATGTGTGTGAAACTTTTGAAGACTGTAAAGCAGTATAGAATTTAAAGCCTTTCATTTAATAAAAAGAGACTCTCCAAAAATAGATAGAAGGGATATATGATGAATGGCATTTTGGAAATGGCCCTCTGGATTCTATATAGAGAATGAATTTGAGGGTGGCAAGATTGGCAGCTGGGAGACCAGTTAAATGACTTTGCAATGATTCAGGAAGGATATCATATGGCTTTGATATGAGCGATAGTCATGAATGTGGTGACAGTGGTCAAATGTGGAATATATTTGAAAGCATACCTGATATAATTTCTTGACAGGTTAGATGTGAAGTATGAGAGAGTCATAGATTACTCCAAGATTTTTGGCCTAGGTCACAAAGCCAATGGTGGCTCCATATTTTGAAATTGAAAACAATTTCAAATGGAAGAAGTTGAAGTAAGGAAGGAAGAAGTTTGGAGTAAACTCAAGATTTTGTGTATATTAAAATTTGAAATATTCTCCATACACCCAGAAGATATTGGTTTCATAAATTTTGTCATCAATGTACTACTGTTGATATTTCAAGACATGGACTGGAGAAGACTATTGGTAGGTGATGAAACCTATACAGAGTTGAAGAAATATGGCATGGACTCATCGCTTACTAGGAGAACACCAAGTCTCCTGACTTCAAGCAGAGGACTCTTTCTATACACAATTTCTATGATAATTAGAAAGATAAAAGAGAAATCTCTTGAATGTTATGGAAAGAGAATATCTTGCTGTAGAGGAAGAAAAGTAAAATATTATACTCTTCCTAAGATATACAATGCTTGAATATTTAAATCAAGTTATGTCACATATCTGGGTTTCCTAGGTGACTTGCTGGTAAAGAGTCTGCCTGCCAATGTGCGGGACATAGGAGACATGCATTTGATCCCTGGGTCAGGAAGATCCCCTGGAGGAGGAAATGCCAACCCACTTCAGTATTCTTGCCTGGGAAATCCCATGGACAGAAGAGCCTGGAAGACTACAGTCCATGGGATCACAAAGAGTTGGACTGAGCACACTTGTCACATAATTAATTTATAATAAATTGTTTCATCTATTTTCATAAATTGACATTTAAAAATACATGCTATCAAAGAACATTCTAGGTAGGCCAAATTTCCAAAGAAAGGCTTTGTATTTTTTTCTGGTGGAAACAGGTTTCCATCATGTCAGCAAAAACACCAAGCATTAAGTTAATCTCTGGCTTGTCAAAAAAGGACATTTCTTTAAGCTTGACCTAAAGGAGTCACTGGAAATCTGATGGGAATAGCTCAGGACTAGAAAAATCCTTTTGCGAAAATGACCCTGTCTGGGTTTTGCTCCATTCTTAGTGGAATTTGGTATAAATCGCTTATGAGTGCCCCTTAATGTAATGCAGTTCAAATGTTATCAGCTGTGTCACATCAGATCAGGGTGAACTGGCCCAGACTTTGAGACCCAATAAGGGGCAAAGCAGCAGAAATGAAAAGACCTCATAATACTAATGCAATAAGGTCTCCAAGGAGAAGATAAATATGACTGTGATCTACCTTGGCAGCATCATATCTGTCACTATTACAGGATGCAGAATTCAACGTGGGAAAGAAAAATAAGAATGGATATTACCATTTGAGAGTTGAGAGTGGCTAAACTGAAACCAGTCTCCTGTGACAAATTCCACTGAGCGCACATTACAAAATGAATCAGAAGAAATTATCTGCAACATAGTCACAGACTGATGACCATTTTGGGGAGAAGCCATGGGTTTATAGATTAGATTCTAAGATGACCACCTCTCCAGAGGAATTACTCTGAAGATGAGGTGTTTTCCAGAATTGGGTTAAAGGCTTTCTATGTAGCGCCTGAATGAATGAAGAAAAGGCATTTTATATTTGGCCTTACAAGACTTCTTAAACCTTTGAATTATTTTCATAGGAGAGGCCAATAAGGCAACAAATAATGCTCTATACAGGTAGTTCACTTGTTAGTTTCCTTAGAATGAATGGAATAGGGAAAAATAATTAAAAAGTCATTTTTTTCAGAATTGAATTTTACCCTAGAGAATTGACAGCTCAATTACAAATGGACAGAGTTCCAACTGAAAGGGAAATTCAAATCACATGTCAGAGCCTTTTGAAAAATAGGCATATATGAAGCATAACTATATTGTTAGCAAAATATTTTTGAATAAATGGATTTTATAGCTATGTTTTAGTAATCTGTGTTTCATAATGATGGGAGACAAGATTAAATATGTTTATTGTAGATTCACCATGGGACATTAATTCTTCAATTGAAACCATAAAATCCTGAAATTGGACATTTACTTTTAACAGCAAAATGCTTAAGATGAATAACAGTATGATTTATCCAGTCAACTATGAATAATGTAATGAAGAACAAATGGGGAAATGGTGAGGGCTAACCATGGACATTCATTTTAAAGTGCCATCTTTCTTATGCAGCTTACACTACTCATGCTAAGGCATTTCCATATGGGAAATTAATTGAAGGTGCTGAATCCACTAACACCAGCCTGGCAATCTGCCCTCCTCTAGAGATGAGTGTTAAGGTGGGAAATTCTGAAGAGTCACAAGCATGACACTCGCTTCAGGAGAGACCTAAAAGTCAAAAGAAGAAATGCATTCTACCAAACTGCAAACCCTCTTTATAATTCTTGTATTTACTATAACTGAAAATGACATATGGAAATTAACTCCACTGAGAGAAAAACAAATAATCCCCACCACTGTATATGCAGAAATGTTCAAAGGGTTGATTTCATTCTGTAATTATAAGGCAAACCCCTGGAAGCTGAGATATTCCTGTGGGTTGTTGTTGTTGTTTTTTTGTCCCCTTTCACTTCTGGATAACTAAACAACAGTTTTGCTCTGAGATTCAGCATGTAATGATGACTTTAGGGGTAGTCTTACATTCAGAGTCTCATGGGCCTGTATTTATATTCCAGTTCCCTTATTTTCTGCATGGTGATTTATTTGGTTTATAGAGTGCCACCTATGTAGAATATAGGTTTACCACTGAGGTCATATTTATTTCTTAACCATAGTTCTGGCAAATATAAATTCATAAATTATAGAGCACAGAGTTTGTGAACCATTTCCTAAGGGGATGACCCAGAGAGTTGTCATTGAAGTGTATTTATTGGAAGACAACAGAAGACAGTAGAAACTATCTTAGGACTTCCCTGGTGGCTCCGATGGTAAAGCGCCTGTCTATAATGCGGGAGACCTGGGTTCGATCCCTGGGTTGGGAAGATTCCCTGGAGAAGGAAATGGCAACCCACTCCAGTACTCTTGCCTAGAAAATCCCATGGATGGAGGAGCCTGATGCAGGCTACTGCCCATGGGGTTGCAAAGAGTCGGACACGACTGAGCGACTTCACTTTCTTTCACCAGAAGATAGTAGAAAAAACATATGTGAGGAATCAGTAATGAGTCCACACTTTGGTGCTTGATCAGTGCATTAACAGAAATTGAGAATACTGGAAATGCTAATTTGGGAGGGGGGGAAGGCTTATAAGTCTATTTGTGGAATAGCGCATTTGAGAATTGGTCATTTTTACAACTGGAAATGACTAGCAGGGAACTGAAAAAAGGACTAAATATATGAAGGATGGGTCAAGGTGAGAGCTACATAATTGTAAGTCACCAGCACACAGATTTTATTGTAAGTTTTCAACTGGATGTGATAACTAAAATGAATATTTTAGAGGGATGACTTAGCCTTCCACAACTTATCTTTGGCTATCAGAGACAGAAAACTGGACTCGATGTATCATAGATTTTATTTGGCATGATATTTCTTATATGTTTTCTTGGGTTTTTATGTTGCACTGAGAAAATATTTTTAGAACAACACAGAAAGTTCTACACTTAAATAGCTTTTAGATCTAAAACAGCAGGAAACTACACTAATAGAATTAAAATCTAGTAACTTGGGCTTCCCTAGTGGCTCAGACAGTGAAGAATCTGCCTGCAATGCAGAAAACCTGGGTTAGATTCCTGGGTCAGGAAGATCCCCCCCC
>SJYV01003112.1:420648-447851 GCA_006410875.1 Neotragus pygmaeus | reverse complement strand
GAACACAGCATTGACCTCGGTGCCAGGCTAATATGGCACACAGACCGAATATCGGCGCAGTGCAACCGCATCACACAGCCCAATCCTCGGTGAAGGGTGACAGCAGCACACAGCCCGGACCTCGGCACAAGGCTACCGTGGCACTCAGCCCAGAACTCGGTTCAAGGTTACTTAGGCACACAGGCCGGAACTCACTGTAGGTCGACCGCGGCACACAGCGTGGACTTCAACGCAGGGGACCGTGGCACACAGCCGGCACCTCAGGACAGGGCGACCACGGCACGCAGCCCGGACCTTGGCGAAAGGTGACCGTGGCACACTGCACAAAACACAGTGAAGGGCGACCGCGGCACACAACCAGTAACTCGTCGCTAGCCGACCGCGGAACACAGCCCCGACCTCAGCGCAACTGAAGGTTGCACACAGGCCGGAACTCAGCACAGGGCGACAGCAGCACAGAGGCCGGACTTCAGCGCAGGGCGACCCTGGAGCACAGCACGGACCTCGACCAAAGGTGACCGCGGCACACAGCCTGGAACTTAGCGCAGGGCAATGGCGGCACACAGCCCAAACCTCAAAGAAGGGTGACCGTGGCACACAACATGGAACTCGTCACTAGCCGTCCGTGGAACACAGCCTGGAATTCGGCACAGGGTGACTGCGGCACACAGTGTGAAACTCCCCCCCCTCAGAGGAGGGTATGGCAACACACTCCAGTATTCTTGCCTGGAGAATATCATGGACAGAGGTGCCTGGCGGGCTACAGTCTATAGGGTCACACAGAGTCGGACATGACTGAAGCGACTTAGCACGTGCACACACACGTTAGGAACTTACCACACAAAACAGAGAAAAAATTCAGTCTTAATAACAGGATGTCACATACCGCAAAGCAAACGTAGGGGTCAATAGCATGCTCTCTCACCCCAATCAGCCACAGGTGAATAAAACTGCACTGTGGAAGGACTAGGAAGTGATTCCTATTTACAGTAGTTCTAAATCTTCCATAATGTAGGGAACTTTAAGCTCTACCTTACTAATTATCTCCTAGCACTCTTCCTTGATTTTCCTTAGTATAAATATTAAAGTGGCATTTATTTGGGACTTAATTGACATTTTTATCCAAGATAAATTAAACTCAGCTTCAAAACTGAGTTGGGCTTCCCTGATAGTTCAGTTGGTAAAGAATCTGCATGCAATGCAGGAGACCTGGTTCAATTCCTGGGTGGGGAAGATCATCTAGAGAAGGGATAGGCTACCTACTTCAGTATTCTTGGGCTTCCTTTGTGGCTCAGCTGAGCATAAAGAATTTACCTGCAATGCGGGAGACCTGGGTTGGGAAGATACCCTGGAGAAGGGAAAGGCTACCCACTCCAATATTCTGGCCTGGAGAATTCGATAGACTGTATAGCCCATGGGGTCACTTTTTTACTTTCAAAATTGAATATTGCAATCTTCACATTGAATACAAGTGAATTGATTAATCTGGGCTTCCCTAGTGGCTCAGTGGTAAAGACTCCTCCTGGCAATGCAGGAAACACAGGTTTGATCCCTGGGTCAGGCAGATCCTCTGGAGAAGGAAATGGCAACCCACCCCAGTATTCTTGCCTGGAAAATCCCATGGACAGAGAGTCCATGGCGGCGGAGGGGGGAGGTCACAAAAGTCAGACACGACTTAGTAACTATACAACAAACAACTGATTAATCAATTAAGAAGAGGGACCTCAGCATTGGCCTTAAGAAGGCACCACTATTTATTTATTTTCTACCTAGAAAATTTGCCACTATTACTGCACTTTGTTTCCTGCTTTAAATACAGCTTTCTGTTTCAGGAATTTATCCAAGTTCCTTGGTGAATAAAAATGTATATCCATTGGGATAGATAAAAATGACAATTACAGATTCTTCATAAAAGTAGAAGAGATTTCAAAGGTAATCTGATAGAATTGTTTTCAAGCCATTGGAATGAAAGCTTAGTAGAAATTGGAATATATAAAATAAGCCTAGAACTGCCCTTTTGAAGTAGCATCCACCATTACCTTCCAAATCCATGAAAATGCAAAGGATGTAGTTTGAACATTCTTAGGTAATATTACCTTCTACTGGACATGTGAATCACCCCCCAGCATGGATGCATGAATAGCCAACATTTTCTAAGTCCCTCTAGTGACATATCTCTCAAGGTCTACCTTGCCAAAGGCTCTATGTGTCTAATTAAATTACTTCCACGGGTAGTTCCTTGTCTCCAAGGCATCTGTTTATTTTTTAAAAAGATCTGCTTATGCCTGAGAAAAATTCAGGTTTTTTAGTCAGGTGTGATGTCTGCTTATAGAAAATATATAGACTTTTTCCAATTAGATTCTTATTTGCTCATTTGTTCAATGACCGGCTTCTATGTACAGGTCAGTGATTAATAAGAGCTTCCTGAGTGATGATGAACCCTTTTGCACAGAAATGAATGTTTTGTTTTGTAAATGGAAACTCTAGATCCTATCAGCATTTTATGTTTCATGAATCTTCAGCTTTCTTTAACCTCACAGGCTATATCCTCCATGAATCAACTGCCTACAGCTCTGTGTTCAGGTGGTAGTTTTTACTGCTGCTTATTTTCATGACACATCTGTGCTGCGCATTGTGTGGGTTCCAGACTCCTGTCTCGTGCTCAGGTTTTTGCCTTTGATCATTATCTTGTCACTTTCCCACCAGAGCTAGTCACTCCCTATCAGGAACCTACTTCAGTCCTTGATATTCTGCGTACGATCTCCAGCAGGTGGCACACTTGTGCAAAACACCATGCATAGCTTCTCTCTTAGTGACTGCACTTGCTGGGTGAGGCCATCGCCAAACTGCTGACCTTATTTGCACAAAGGTACTCACTTCTCTCAGGAGTGGCCTCAGACTCACAGCTCATCATAAGAGATGAGGAGAGAATGTAGATTGATTCTGGAAATTTAATTATGATGCAGTTAGCCAGGGTGGTTGTGCAAGATGTTGGCAAATTGTATACCTAAACTTATTACTTATTGGATTTCAATGGTACTGGATGTACACTGTGTATGCTACTTTCTCAGAAAAATTCCAATTATGTTATGTTAATATGCAAAGGAATTCATCATTAGCCTAAGCATTAAATGTGCTAGAATTGTCCTATCCAGGTTCTTTTTTCATGGTTTTAAGTTTATGTAAGATGTTCGTATTTAATCCTTTGTTTTGCATCTAACCTCAACATTCTAGAGAAATCATTTTAAGTGGTAGTAATCATGATCTTAATAATTATTTGAAGCTAGCCTTTCTTCCCTGAACATTTTGAAATTCTTTGAAAACATCTCTTTTTCAGATTCTGTGCTTCATATTCATTTATATTACCGCTTTTCCCCACAAACAAATAACTGTCTTCAATGAATTGCATGGTATTTTTAAAAGTCCACAAATGACCACTATTTAATAGAAAAATCTGTGGGCTGGAATCATTAAGGAATCATATCCTTTCTTCCCAGGTTGAACACTCATCAGACACACAATGGGAGAGAATGATGTTCCTTAGTTCACTTAATCTCTCTCTTTTTGTGATTGGAGATAAAAGTAGAACAAATAATCATGTTTTGGACCATGCCTTATACTCATAAAAACCATTTCTCAGGCTCTACTCCGTCTCCCTCTTTCCTTTTTCTGCTTTCATTTCAGATAGTTCAGAATTGGTTCAGACCACTTTAGAATACCAGTTCAAATCTTTTTCTTTCTTTTCCGTTCTTCTGTGAATTATTTTAAGCAGCAGCCTTCCTTCTTATCAGTTTATACTGAAGCTTATGTGTCCTGGGCACTGATCCCAAGTAATACGTCCATTTTGAATGTGTTTTCCTCTGGTTTTCTTTCTCATCATGTTTGACTTGGATGATTAAAGTGAGGAGAAAGGAATTGGTTGGCATGTGTATCTTCATCCGTGATCAGAGACTCCACCCTTCCTCACTCAATCCCCTGACATGTTAGGGTCTCAGGAGTCTTGCAGAAACCCAACTGTGAAAGCTTGGGAAATACAGTATCAATTAGTCCAAGTGGAATCAAGTGAAGTAAAAACACTGATTTTGAAGAAATGCTTTCTAAAAAGAGTTAGAGGGCGACTTCCCAAAAGAACACAATGAAAATTGTTGACTTAAAATATTCTTCAACAAACAAAGGAGGCAAACTTGAAGATCTCTGAGGGAATGGTTCTTCCTATGTTTCTATGGGTTTGTTTCCAATCAATTTAAACTTTATTTTTCAATAAGAGTAGGGATTAGGTAGAATTTTTAAAATGCCACCATCGTTTCCCAGACTTAGCCATGGATGGAATAAGAGATGGACTCTAGATGTGTCAACAGAACATAGTCAATGCCATCCCCTTGGAAGATACTTAAGATGTGTTCATCAGTGATTTGAATTCCTTGGCCTACAATGCAATAATATTAGAAATTTCAGTATTAAAATCCCATTCTTGGACTTCAGCCTTTGCATTGTGTCGGAGCCAAATGCCCTTAGGAAGACTCATAGAATAAACCTTCTCAGTGGGTTGAATATGGTTGAATAAATCAGTTTCAATGTTGAATGTGGGTTGAATAAATGAGTTTCATATCCAATCTTGGATGCAGGCTTTTATTTTTTCTTTAATAGAAGACTGGGTATAAAAATAAGAAAACTCTGGGTGCCCACAGAAGGATGGGAAGAGCAAGCTCAGATAACAGAAAGTAGGAATAAAAAGAGAATTGTGCTCAAGGGTCACCTGATTTCTAGCTGATATTTTTCCTGACTTGTGGCAAATGGTATCTGTTAGGATGCTAACAATGATGCCCAACTCTGCCACCATGAGACTTTCACTTTCCACCCTGCATCTCTGCCTTTGCTATGGGGTATTTGACTGAGGTGGTGGGGGGTGGGTATTTTAACTTAAGATCAGCAAAAAAAAGTTATTCTATTTTGGGAAAGTAATTAGTATTCTAAATAATATTTACAGAAAGTACATGCCCATGTAAATGGTGTCTGTTTGGTTACCACTTGAGTGCCCTCTACACCAAAACAGGTCATTAAAAAGCCAACTACTGAGCTTCTACAGTATCAACTGATGGATAATTGCATTAATGGAGAACATTTAATTCCAACCCATAATTAAGTTTGGCAGCCTGAAATTATTTGAGGTTAGCCTTTCTTCCTTGAACATTTTGAAATTCTTCCCAAACATCGCTGTTCCAGATTCTATGCTTCATATTCATCTATAATACTTTTTTCCCCACAAACAAATCACTTTGTTAAACAGACACAAGAAGTATCAATATTTCATTTCCCCTAGTTGATGGGTGGGAATGTCAGTTTTGAAAATACATGTTTATGAAGTTTAGAAACCAAACATATATGAGATCATCTTACTCACCCCACCCTTCACTATAGAAATGAAGAATCTAAAAGCCAGTGTAACAACTCAGAGTCCACCATTATGAATTATGTATATTTCTTCTATTATAGTCATTGATTAAAAAAAAAGCCAAATCACCTAGTACAATACAATGTGTGAAACAAATTTTAGAAATGTCATCTATAAACTGCTGATAATAAAAATGTACTAGAAATAAAAAGGTAATTACTGAAAAAAAATGAAGCTCCTTTTGAGTGTTTTTTTTTTTAGACATCAAACCTACAAGGCAGGCATTATCTATCAGTTCACATCAAGTCCTTCATTACAACATCCACTTCTATTAAAGGTGCAACAAACAATTTATGCCTAATCATTACATGAAAAAAGAAGTGCACCTGGAAGAGCTCAACTGATTTTTCTCAAGATCACATGGAAGGAATAGGGCAGCAAGAAACAGAAGCCAGACTCCAGTCTCTGATCCAGTACCTTTTCCACTGAATTACCTAGATTCTTACTTTTGCACCCACATTCTGTAGGTCTTCCCTGCCTTGTCTTTCAAGTTTTCAAGATGAGGACTGCCTGTAACTGTTACAGAGCTTCGTAACAGTTAACTCAGAAGACAGTTATAGGAATGAATGAAAAAAGTGGTAAACAAGAGGTCAACTTTATTTTCTCCAAAATATAGAGGAAAGAATTTTTTATTATTCCAGTATCATTTTATTACACCACAGGCCATTGGGCTTGTTTTTCTATCAATCTTGCTGCTGCTGCTGCTGCTGCTAAGTCGCAGCAGTCGTGTCTGACTCTGTGCGACCCCACAGACGGAAGCCCACCAGGCTCCCCTGTCCCTGCGATTCTCCAGGCAAGAATGGAGTGGGTTGCCATTTCCTTCTCCAATGCATGAGAGTGAAAAGTGAAAGTGAAGTCACTCAGTCGTGTCCGACTCTTAGATTAGGCCAATTACCCTGCTAAAGGAATTATTAAGGGATAGAAAAAAGTACATGTGAAATGTGATACCGGCACTCAGAATGCTCAGAGGTTAGCTAAAAAGACAAGACCAATGCACATGAAACAATCAGTGAACAGTATGAGAATAAATTCCATAGGGTCTCAGAGGGGATTCACTTTAGGTCAGCCTTTTCAGTTGTGTTCTGACTCTAGGGCTGTGAGAGAGATGCTGTGAGACTCAGCTTGGATTTCACATCCCTTTCAGGGCTGAAACACTCATTCCTCCAGCTTCCAGGAGTGGCGGCTGATGTTCTTAGCCGAGTCCCTCTTCAGCAGTCTCCCAGCTGGAGACTGGCCCTTCTCACTGTCAGTCACTTTTCTTTTTCACAGACAGCCCCTCATATGGCTGGTTGATGCTCGAGTGGATTGTTGGGGATAGGATGAAGACCCAGGCCACATACCTCATTTCTAGATCATTCTAAAGGATAATTCTAGCCTCCGAGGTCTCCTTGGGGTTAGTTACCCATTTGTAACAATGACATCTTCATTCAGTTCAGAGTTTCACCTCTCCCTTTGATCAATGCTACTGCACTCACTCCTCAACAGAAGTTGTTCCTGGGAGCACTCTTCAGTACATCCCATAAACAGAAATTTCTATTTCCTTGTTTCAGGAGAACCCAACCTGCACCAGGGCGACATTCTACTCCTCTCATTCTTCTTGTTCTTATATTCAAATTTCTTCTGATTTCCACTGGAGTTAACTGCACCTTCTAAACTCACCCTGGTCCCAAATTTCTCTCTGCCTCCCCTTCTTTTGCCTTCTCTCAACATCTCAATTTAGTTCAGTTTATATATGAAAGTGTTCTGTCTAGCTCACACATTGGCCTCCCTTGATTTATCTTAACATTTTGCATCTTCCTGTCCACATGCGCATCCCCTAATGAATGATGCAAGCTGTTTTATCCTAAACACTCTGTCAAATAGAGTCTGTCTGGCTAGGAGACTCAGCGCTCAGCAACAAACGTGGCACTGGGCAGCTGCTATATTTCCACCAGGATAGCTAATTTTAATCACATGGCATTCCTGAATCACAGGAAGATTCATAATGCTATGATAAAGTCAGAGAAGAGAATGAGAGAACTGAGCTGAGCATGAGAAAACAAAGAATACAATCAGAAGGATTAGCAGAACCAGCAAGAGGCCAGGAACAGCGTTCGTGCCTCTGAGTTCAAAGCACTCATTAGTTCAGAATTCCTCTGCTTCACCACCACTGGTATTTTTTTAAGTACCAGACCACAGCACAAACTGGGTCTTAAGGCCGCGTCATGCCCTCCTAAGTCACTTCAGTCCTATCCAACTGTTTGCGACCCTAAGGACTACAACACACCAGGCTCCTCTGTCCATGGGATTCTCCAGGCAAGAATACTGGAGTGGGTTGCCATGCCCTCCTCCAGGGGATCTTCCTGACCTGGGGATCAAACCCATGTCTCTTATGTCTCTTGCATTGGCAGGTGAGTTCTTTACCACTAGCACCACCTGGGAAGCCCCTGAGTTTTAAGGCATATTGTGGGAATAGAAGCTCTATGCTTCTGAGAATTTTGCAAAACATCTTCAATTGGTAGTCCNCCCATGTCTCTTATGTCTCTTGCATTGGCAGGTGAGTTCTTTACCACTAGCACCACCTGGGAAGCCCCTGAGTTTTAAGGCATATTGTGGGAATAGAAGCTCTATGCTTCTGAGAATTTTGCAAAACATCTTCAATTGGTAGTCCGTATGTTTTGAACGAATTGTGCATATGCTACAAGGTTTGAATTGCTGGATAGCCCCTCTCCATAACCCTTCAGCCCCACATCCGAATGGGCACATCCATATTCACCGTGAGTCTGCAGGCTTCATGGGAGTTCAGGTAGGAAGCTGGAGGAGGAAACAATGATCATGCTTTACTACCATGCTCTCGTCCTTCTTTGCCCTTAATTCAAGTCTTCCCATATTCCTTCCCCATGGTGGCATGGTTTCCATACTGTTTCTGTGAAAAGAAGGGGCCTCAGGTTTATTCAGCACCTACTAGATACCGGGTATTCTGCTTCCCATATGGTGGTTTTAATGACATTTTCTGTATAGCTAGATGTCAGCTGGCATCCTTTGAGAATGAAATCAATTAACCCAAGCCCTTTATCCTTGTACTATTCAAAGTCCAATGTTTTCCCTGGGTTTTCTGTACATGTCCAGGTACATTTTCATGGTCACCTCTGGCGGAGATCTCATTTCCTCTGACTCTTGTCATCATTCTGCTGTTAAGTACCTGGCTGCTCTCTTCCCTGTACTCCATGATGACCCAGAGGCGGAACTCGGCACTATAAAATCCTCCAACAAAATAGTTCTACAAGTAGGATTTTTTTGAAAAAAGTGAAGCAGCAACAAGGTTTTCTATCAAAATAATGAAAAATAGTATAATATTGAATAATAAAATCTCTGCTTTTGAGTCTCTCAGCCATTCTAACACGGGAATTATTAGCTAGGAACTTCAACTTTTTGTCTAGTTTCTCAGCATTTTTGGTTCTGGTCTTCCTCTTCATCCTTTTCCTCTATTATCTATTCTGTCCTCAACTCTCCTTGTATTACTTATTACACTGAGAATTTTTAGCTCTTTTTCCCTTCTTGAATCTAGACATCTGATATATTTCTAAAAGTCATTGATATTTCCCCCACACAAAGAGTCAGTTATTCTGGGTCTTATCCTTTAACATCACAGAGTAACTGGTGTTAGTCGCTCAGTCATGTCCAATTCTGTGTGATCCCATGAACCATAGCCCACCAGGCTCCTCTGTCCATGGAATTCTTTAGGCAGGAATACTGGAGTGGGTTGCCATTCCCTTCTCCAGAGAATCTTCCCAACCCAGGGATTGAACCCGGGTCTCCTGCATTGCAGGTAGATTCTGTATGATCTGAGCCACCAGGGAGTAATTGGTAGAGCCTTTAAAATCCCAATCTCTCTTCCCCTACTCCCCTCCATTCTCAGCAAGTGCAAAGGGCAGCCCAAAGATTTATTTTCCTACCAACATAAATTATGCCTCCCTGCTTGAGAAAGAAGGTGGCTTGCAGGTGTGAATGCATTTTTTTTTTTCTTGATCCAACATCAGAGATAAGGATATTAACAGAGAGCATTCATACCAGGGCATGCCAAGTAATGACCCATCCCTTTTCCATCATGCTGCTTTTCCAGAACAGATGGTGGCCAGAGGAGTCTCTATTCACTGCTAAAATAAGGAAATATGGGGTAAAAGAGGATAGAAGGGAAGGTAGAAGAAGAAAAAGGAATTATCAATGATCTTGAAATTGAGTTTGTGATGGAAATGTTAATTTTTTAAATGTACAGTAAAAAGCAGAGAATGTGAGGAGGCAGGAGATAGAATGGTGCATTTGCTGTTAATTTGCTCCTCAACATAAAGGAGCCAGTTTGGGGAAAAACAGTCTTTATCCCAGTGATGTTCTACTTTTGGCAAGGCATTTCCAAAGCAGCTTGCCAACAATGAAGATGGGCAAGTGTCTCTAGATTCTTCTTGAAATTAAATTTCATCGAAATTATTCTTTGCTTCCCTGAACTTTTTTCCATTGGCCTTTATTTTTCCCTTTGTATCTGAATTTCCATAATAAACAAACAAACCTCTTGGGGCTTTCTAATTAGCATCTTAAAAAAATACATATATTTACTGACTAACATGAATCTTTCTTTTCTACAAAATCTCCAATAAAATCAGAAGTTAAAGGGGTTAAGAAGTTACAAAACAATGTATTGGTCTGATGATTTCAATTATGAAAGCCATTCTGAAATTATGTATTTTTAGATCTCAGTAAACCCCACAGGACATGATGCTAAAGTACAACTTTTCTTGAAGCCCACTTTGTGTTGCACTCACCCCCTACATCCAGAACTTAGTCTTATCCTTAAACCGAAGATAATAAAGTTCTGATTTGACCTGACCTGTGTGTGGCTGAGCCTGTGTGGGACCCAGTCTTTAGTGACAGCACAAAGACAGTTAACTGCTTAACTCCCCACTGAGATGTAAAAGCAGGTTATTCTTTACCTGTGAAAAAAATGAAAGTCACCCAGTCATGTCCAAGTCTTTGTGACCCCATGGACTGTAACCCACCAGGCTCCTCTGTTCATGGGATTTCCCAAGCAAGAATCCTGGAGTGGGTAGCCATTCCCTTCTCCAGGGGCTCTTCCTAACCCAGGGATCAAACCCTGTCTCCTGCATTGCAGGCAGATTCTTTTACTGTCTGAGCTACCAGGGAAGCCCCAGGGACGAAGAAATGCAGCAAGATCTATGTTGGTGATCAGCAGTACCATGCCTTATGTAGTATACACCAAAAAAAAAAAAAAAAAAAAATCAAGCCTGTAATGGCTTTAGGAGAATTTAGTGTTCTCTCAGCCTCACTTTGCATTTTTTGAAATACAGCAAGATAGTGTATTTCAAGCAAGTTGCTTCTCCCTAAACTATGTCCCATGAATGTCTTCTACTTTATAAATATACTGTCCTTCAGCAGTAAATCCTTTGCTTTATATTTCTATAGAAGCAAGCTAAGTGATTGTTATATTGCCATCATTCCAACCAAGCCAGAAGAAACAGAGGTTTAAAATTTTTTTAAACACGCCTTTAATTTTTTAAAATAAAGTTTTTAAATGTATTCCTTCAAGAGACAGAAAAATGGAAAATCTCTCCTGTAAGTAATGTGATAATAATAACTTGCTATTTTAACCTCAAGATGCCATCTGCATTTCATAATGTAATTCCCTAGTTCTGAAAGGACAGTGATGAAATGTGACCTTTACACATTCCTGTTTGATTTCGCTCTCAGTGTTCATTCGGAAAAATAAGAAAGGCTAAATATACCTGAGCCTCTTCTGTCTTTTCTACCCAGAAATGGGTTGTCTAATTAGCTTCCCTACTCTCCCCACCAAGAAACAACCAGCATGCTTCCCCCATCCAGGGGTTGATGCCTGCCCCCGTTTAGAGAATTTTAAAGTGGAGGGCAATTCTTTCTTTTCACTGGCAGGAAATCCCGTAGTTTGAAAAATAACAGATTTTAGATTTTCTGAGTCTTTGTCTTGGATTCCGACAAACAAATCCCCTCTGCAAGCAAATCTGACAGGAAAAATGCTGTGTTGCCTGCTTTATGGACCGTGACAAGGAGAGCGATGGAGGGAGAAACAAGAACCTGGGCTCCCACCAAACAACCCTCTCCTCTGGTGAGAGTCATCTTTTTTCTTTAATCTTCCTTCACAAAAAAATGAAGAGGTGAAGTTCTGTCCAGGGAAGTAATTCCACAGAACTGGAGCAAGAATACCAACTACCCCTCATGCTCCTGCTTGTTTTGAGGCCTGAAATTCAAAATTCAATTCTTTTTGGTGGGATTCTTCTCAAAAGAAATAGAAGATATCTCTTAACAGCACAATTCAGACTAGAGTAAACTCTGAAATGGAAAGAAATGATTGCTGGATAAAATGACAAGGGGAGGGACTTCCCTGGGGATCCAGTGGTTAAGACTCCAGGCTTCCACTGCAGGGGACGCAGGTACCAACCCTGGTTGGGGACCGACTAATAAGATCCCACATACCAAAAAGTAAAAAAAAAAAAAAAAAAAAAGGATAAAGCCAGTGTGATATTACGATTTATAATAAGAAACATATACTTGGTCCTCCTGTTCCCCACCCCCCTCAACTTTTATCAAACAAGTCATAAAAAAAAAAAGATCCTTCAAATTCCTAAGTGAAGAGTGAAAGTGTTAGTCACTCAGTCATATCTGACTCTTTGCAACCCCATGGACGCATGGACCCCACGGAGTCCATTAAACTCCTCTCTCCATGGAATTCTGTATGCAAGAATATTGGAGTGGGTTACCATTCCCTTCTCCAGGGGATATTCCCAACCCAGGAATCAAACCAGGAACTCCTACTTTGCAGGCAGATTGTTTACCATCTGAGCCATCTGGGAAGCCAAGGAAAGGTGGGGGGGTGGGGAGGGACAATGTCTTTTGTTATGCTAATGAGATGACTTTGAGAAAGTATCTAAAGTTGGGGACTGATGGCCAGCACAGCCAACTGAGTAACTAGAGGACTGGAACTTCTAGTCCCCTCCCGTGACCACCAGGGAGAGGAGATGGGCTGGAGATTGAGTTAAATCTACAACAGCCAATGATTTAATCAACCCTGCCTCTGTAATGATGCTTCCATAAAGATCCAAGAGGAAAGGGAGTCAAAGCTTCTCAGTTGGTGAACACTTGGAAATACGGAAAGGAGTGGACCTGGAGAGAGTGTGGACGATCTGTGGCCACTCCCCACACCTTGCTCCATACATGTCTCCCATCTGGTTGCTCCTGAGTTATATCTTTTTATAATAATTGGCGCTCTATTCAGTAAAATGTTTTTCTGAGTTCTGTGAGCTGCTCTAACAAAATATAATCAAACCCAAGGTGGAGATTGTGGGAACCTCTAGATTTATAGCCAGTTAGTCATGAGTACAGGTAACAACCCAGTCTTGCAGCTGGCATCTGAAGTGGGGAAGGAGACATCTTATAGACCTGAACACTTAACCTGTGGAATCTGATGCTGTCTCTGGATAAATAGTGTCAGAATTGAGTTGTGTTGTAGCACACTCAGCTAGTGTCCAGAATATTGCTTGTCGTATGTGTTGGGGAGACTTTCAGTCCCCTCCCCCCCCCCACACACACATTGGAATTAAGTCCCAGGACCCAAAAGGGGTTAGATGTGTGGTTCTTAAACAGGCTTGATCTCTAAAAACAACTCTAAAACAAATCAGCTTTCCTGGTCTCAGTTCTTTATCTGACCCCATGGACTGTAGCCTGCCAGGCTCCTCTGTCCAAGGGATTCTCCAGGCAAGAATATTGAAGTGGGTTGTCATTCCCTTCTCCAGGGATCTTCCCTACTCAGATATCAAACTTGGGTCTCCTGCATTGAAGGCAGATTCTTTACCATCTGAGCCACCAAGGAAGTCCCATCTGTGAAACAGAGATATTAGATATGCCTATCCCAGGTGGCTCTTGTAAAAACTGATGTCAAGTATTTATTTTAGAACCTGATACATAAAACATTTCATTATATTTTAATAACTATTTATATTCTTGACATTAAGGGATTTTTTTTTTCCCTGTAAGAAGTACAGAAGTATACACAGACTTGACTTGAATGCATTGCATTTAAATTCAGTTCAACATGATTTTACACAGTCTACCTCACACAAAAGGCACTTATCAGGCAAAGTCTTCAAGACACTCCCATTACAGAACACCCTTGGCATTTGAGGATTTAACGTCTCCTGAATCTCCTCTTCACTAACCACCATGGAGGTTACAGACATGGCAAATTTTTCTGAGCTATAAGTGTGAGTAGGATAAGGTCAATGTGTGCACTCAGTCACTTCAGTCGTGTCCAACTCTTTGCGACCCCATGGAATAGCCCACCTGGCTCCTCCATCCATAGGATTCTCCAGGCAAGAATATCAGAGTGGGTTGTCATGTCCTCCACCAGGGGATCTTCTTAACCCAGGAATCAAACACGAGTCTCCTGTATCTTCTACAATGGCAGGCAGAATCTTTACTGCTGAGCCAAGGGGAAGCCCAGTATACAGTCAATAAGTTGGTTGCTCCAGAAAGAGCCACTGAATTAATGATAGCTCAGTCAAGTGCCCCATCAACTATCTCTAAGTGTATGGTTGTAGTCTTCTTCTTGAATTATATATACTCTGAGTGCTAAGTCGCTTCAGTCATGTCCGACTCTTTGACCCCATGGACTGTAGCCTACCAGGCTCCTCCGTTCATGGGATTTTCCAGCAAGAGTACTGGAGTGGGTTGCCATTCCCTTCTCCAGGGAATCTTTCCAACCCAGGGATCGAACCCAGGTCTTCCACATAGCAGGCAGATGCTTTACTATCTGAGCCACCAGGGAAGCAGGTGATCAAAATGTGGGGATTTTTTAATATCTTACAATAGATAGTTAATATCAAGTAAAAGTCTTAGCAGTTCAAATCCCCTAATCGGGAAGGGTTTTAGTGAAGCATTATTTCTCTGGTCACCCTCTTGCCTTTGGATAGAAGAGCTCTATATGCCAACTAGGACAGATATAATTATCTTTTCTTGTTCTGAAGCTTTCTAAGGATGGACACTTACCAGATACTCTCTATAGCTGCTTCCAGCATCTTCTCACTCATTACAGTCAAGATGTTCTTCCTTATGTCCAATTTAAACTTTGCTTCTTTCTTCAAGTTAAGAGTTTCTCAGAAGAGGCATAAAATTCATGCTCTCTTCTTATTTTCAATGAGCACCTAACACAGCACTATAAGTAATATCTTGCGTGCAAATAGGTTGAATGTGATTTAAATCAGTTAATGGATCAAATGCTTTTGTAAACCTGAAGACATTAATCAAGCTACTCCTTAACCTTTACAAAGTTTAACTCTGGACTAAATAATATTAACTGCTAATACATTTCATCCTAGGACCCATTTTGCCAGGTATTAATGCCTCCTAATCTTCAAAACTTATCTAGTTTAAATGTTATCAGAAATAACAGTGTTTTATGATCTAATTGATTTAGTGACCTAACTATCACACATAGAACCTGATGTCAGTCTACCCGGGTGCAAAGCACAGCTCTATCATTTACTAGTTGTACAACTTTGGGCAATTTTTTTTTTTAACTTTTCTATCTATGCCTCAGTTTCTTTATCTGTAAAATTGAGATAATAATGATACACCCTCATATGGCTGCGTTATGGATTAAGTGGATTAATATTTGTAAAATGCTTAGAGTGGTACCTGCTTTGTAGAAGTACTCAGTAAGTATTATTATTATTACTAAGACTCCAAGGTCCATCTAGTCAAGGCTATGGTTTTTCCAGTGGATGTGAGAGTTGGACTGTGAAGAAAGCTGAGCACTGAAGAATTGATGCTTTTGAACTGTGGTGCTGGAAAAGACTCTTGAGAGTCCCCTGGACTGCAAGGAGATCCAACCAGTCCATTCTGAAGGAGATCAGCCCTGGGTGTTCTTTGGAAGGAAAAATGCTAAAGATGAAACTCCAGTACTTTGGCCACCTCATGCGAAGAGTTGACTCATTGGAACAGACTCTGATGCTGGGAGGGATTGTGGGCAGGAGGAGAAGGGGACTACCGAGGTTGAGATGGCTGGATGGCATCACCGACTCAATGGACTTGAGTTTGAGTGAACTCCAGGAGTTGGTGATGGACAGAGAGGCCTGGCATGCTGCGACTCATGGGGTCGCAAAGAGTCGGACACAACTGAGCAACTGAACTGAACTGAACTGAACTGAAGATGAACTGAACTGAAGACTCCAAGATGATTTTCTAGGCCTTAAGATTCACATCTGATTAGTCTTGGTAATACTATATTTACAAACTTCTTTGTACTATTTTCCCTTTGTGGACTAACCATCACTTTCCTACCTAGATTATTCTCCTCTTGAACATCTCAGCTTGGTAGTACTTTCTCTGTGATGTCATAAGTTAAGATCTCATCATTAGGGCCCTTTTTTAGTGTTAATTGTGGTCAATAATGACCCCATGAAGATTGTTATCTTTTAATAACCTACTCTCTCAATGATATTCTTGGCTGTTCCTTGAATGAATAAAGTAAATCCTACAATTTTTAATAACACTTCCCAACTCCTAACAAATCTCTTTGCTCTTATAATACTCTTGATAAACAAAGGTGATCTGATAGATGATATTTTTATCTGTTTGACTATCTCAAACTTTAGTATAAAAACTCTTATTAGGTTATCTACTCTACTTTATGTCCATTGTTGAAGTTCATATAAGGTGCCTATAACAGTGACTGATATATAATATGTGTTCAGTGAAGGAAGGGGAAGGAGAAGTGGAGAGGGAGGAAAAGGAAAATGAAAAAGAAGAAAATAACTGATATTTTCCCCAAATCAGACAACATAATATCTCATTAAGCCTTCAATGACTTAAGAAGAAAATATAATTTATTCCCATTTTAAAGATGAAGAAATTCAGGTTTTGAGTAGCATGTGGGTGATCATAAATCCTGGCTTTCCCAAGACAGTGTCAGTTTACACTTCTTGATCCAGGTATTATTAATAGTGTTCCTTTTCATTCTCAATGGTTCATGTTTGGACAATCAACTATATGATTATTCTAGAGTTAAAAATACTAAGGTAACAGGGCCTGTAAGTGCAGGGGCTGCAATTAAAAAACATCATCTCTAGAACCCGCATTGTCTCAGCTAAGCTCATGGAAAACCACATAACTCATTTCTTTCACAGACCAGGAAGTAACACAAAATGTGAAAGTTAGAGAGGTATGGGAGACCATACACAGGTTGAAATTTTAAAATGTGAGAGGTCTCAGAGTGAGCACCAAGAGAATGTGATCAGGAGGAAAGGTGTGAGAAACTCTTTCCTTTTTTTGTGTGTGTGTCAGATGTCACAGAATGGTTTCACAATTAGACGTAGTACTGTGAATTTCAACTGCCTGATAAAAATCCCAGCACTGAACAAAAATATCATCATATTTGATTATGCAGGATGTGAAATAATGTTATTCTTGATATACTAGCATTAAAGCAGGATAAATTCATTACCAGCCTAAGAGATAACAGTAAAACAATAAAAACACAAGTATTTAACATTCATAATAGTTTACAGTTTTACATCACATATATAGGGCACATATCTGTATATGATTTAATCTCTTTTGATTCTTCCTGCTCCCTGAAATAAGTATAACAGACACTATTATTTCCATTTTACATGAAACTGAGAATCAAAGGGCTTAAGTAAGTCATGAGATTCATACTTGAGAGTATAAATTAGAATACAATCTCATCCTGACATTTTAAAGTGATTTAAATTATTTAAATATAACTTGACAGAAGCATATTCAAGGGGAATGTACTTAAGGAGAAAAACCAAAATTATGTACACCAGATGGGGAGTGTCTGGACTTAAAAAATTGCCAGTGTGCTGCCCACTAGACACTGATTTTAACTATGCAATTCATCAAGTTATTAAAACTGTGAGATATTATTGCCACCTGGCCCCGTCAGCATAGATACTATGCCTTCAGACAGTGGAAGTGAATTTTTGGATTTCACATTTGGGGCTACAGAATGTTGAGTATCACTGTCAGATAAAGCACAATTCTTTCTGAGTGCGGAGCACACAGCACAAATGCTGGGTCAGCACATCTCACTCTGCAACTGTGCTGAACTCTTTTGTTTTGGTTCCCAAAGTAAGGAAACTGCTGATTCTGGGAAAGTTTGAAGTAAGTTCTGTTTCCTCACTTTTCTCCTATTCTTTTCTAATCTTTCTCTTAAGCAAACCTGTTCTGTCATTCAATCATTCATTCACACATTGGTGCAAATACAAGAAATAAAAACTAGCATGATTACTGCCTGTCTGGGAGTTATTTGGCTTTCACCAGGAATCAAAACAGAGGATATCAAGATCTGATGACAGTATTTCAAGCAGGTAGCTTCTGAAACCACCTTCCATAGCTATTCCCTACCCAACTACTGAAAGGGTCCCACATTTCCACTCAAAACTAAACCTTTGCTCAGTGAGATTGAATAGTATTGAAAAAGAATAGTGGTATTTGTTTGGTTTGAGGTTGGGCTCACATATCTCTGTGCATTCTGCAGAAGCCAAAGTACAAATCCTTTTTTTTTTTCAATTTATTTATTTTTTAAAAATTTTACTTTACAATATTCTATTGGCTTTGCCATACATCGACATGAATCCACCTACAAATCCTTTAAAATGTGTGAAAGCTCTATGGTAATGAGGCAAAAAAGATCTTCATGACCCAGATAATCACGATGGTGTGATCACTCACCTAGAGCCAGACATCCNGGGTTGCAAAAAGAGTCGGACATGACTGAGTGGCTAATACCTGTCTCTTATACACATCTTGCAATATCCATTCTTATTTGTTGTTAATTTTGTTGAAAATACCTTATTAAATAATCCCAGAAGTTATTGCCTATCAGGGTTCTGAAACATGCTAAATATAAAAGTAATAAGTCTTATTGCTCATTGACTTTTCAACTCTACTGTCTTATCTAAAAATCAAAACACATCATAGACAGTGCTCTTACTCAGGGCTAACTATCCAGATCATGTTTCTATAGAACACTTGATCCTAAACTCCTCCTTGTTTCCATTTTTTTTTTTTTTGGAGTTATTTGCAATCTATGAATTTCAATGCTTTGTCATTGATGACAGAAGAAAAATTAAGTAAATGAAGGTTTATTTTTCTATGTTCAGTGGTTTCTATTTTCCTATCATGTCTCTAACACCATTGTGGAAAGGTAATGAGTAATTTGGTAGAATGTATTTTTTAAGGATTTATCTGTTGGGTGAATATTTTTTAAAAATCAAGTACATACACACATGGTACAGTGAATAAATAGATTTTCTTAAAATATTATTCCATAATGAGCCATTTCCAATGGTAAAGCAATTAAATACAATATTTTTTTTTTCTGAGCCTCTGTACAAATTCCATTGAACAATTGATTATACAGACCTTTATTTGTTAGAGTGGTTGTTTTGGTTAAATAGCAATTTCCTATTCAGTTCAGTTTTGTTTGTTTTTAACTGAAAAGTTGTTTGTAAACATAGTTAACAAAATTACACACTTTAAAAATTCTGAAAAGCACAGTACTCTGAAAAGCAGACCACTAGCAAAGATATTGTTTGCTTTTTAAGCTTTCCCAATCTTCTCCTATTTTATAAATTATCTCTCTGTGGGTACTTACAAGGTGCCAAATAAATGACCGAAAAGGAAAATATTTTCATCATTTATCTACCTGATACAAACAGCTTGTTAAACTAATTCGTTGCCTAGTTTATCCAGTCACAATGACATGGATTGGGTATGGTTTGTATATGTGCCCATGTTATTACATTCCCCAGTGTCTGTAAATAGTTCCTTTGGGGTGCTTTGTAGCAGGGACATGTATATGAGAGAACATTATTAACGAAGCTATTAAAAACCTTTTCCAAGTCAGAGAATATTCATTGTGCACTGATATTTCAAAATTGTCTTTCTAATACCACCATCAGATTAAAGTACTGTTTAAAATAAGCTACTTAAAGCAGGGGAAGGTACAACTATAAAATACAAAATGTAATAGTTACACTTTTTAATCTACTCCAACTTAATATATTTTAAATATATGTATTTCTTCCCTGACATACCCTAAAAAAAGAAATTCTTAAGCCTTAACATGCTAAAATAAAATGACACAATAGTAATGAAATGGAATGAACTGGCAATTCATTCATTTAGCCTATCACTCAATAGCCTTTACAGCTACACGGTGATAAAATTCCCAAGGCTTTAGTCTTTAAATTATTAAGGCTATCTAAATTTCCACTGCCACAATACATTTTTTTTTCCCGTAAGTGGAATGCAAATGGCATTTTTCTCAGGTAGATCTAGCTGTTCGCTGGGTGGTTTGTTCTAGAAAAGCAACAGGCTTTTCCCCCTGCCTTATAAGAAGCAACAGTTAGAAACTCTAACTAGAAAACTGCTACCCCACAGTGGTTGGAAACAGCCAATAGAGAAAGAGACACTATGATTTCAATCGATGTTGAAACAGCTTCAGAAGGAAGAAGGCAATGTGAAATAAAAGGATGTTAACTCCGCAATGAAAATATTGCGCTAGGTTCACTACACCTTACTATGGCCCTCTCTCTCCCTTTCTTTCTCCCTTTTCCACCGTAACTGATCATCAGGCTTTCCTCCGCATGCTTCGGTGTCTAAGGCAAAACAAAGCAATAACTCAAACCGTTTGGTTTCAACTTAAGCTCGCAAGATGCAGCAAGACAAATTCATCAACCCCCACGTGGGAACAATACAAGCCTCTCCACAGAAGCTGGCTTGAGTACTTTCGTATTAGCTAGCCAGCAGGGACCGTGGTCTCAGCCTGTTGCTCCTGCCACTCCGTGTGCTAGGGCCTGGAAAGGGAGAGGACACTAGGAAACCTCATGTTTGTGCTTGGGTGCTTGGTNTCAGCATCCAGAACAAGACTCCGGGCCTCTAACTTTCTGGTTGCATCCCAAGGACCTTAACCCATACTCTTTCCACTGCGGTAGGGATTGCTAACAGCTACCTTCTGTCTGAACCGTCTTCTGTTTAAGTCTATTTCTCTATCTGCTTCTCTGCCTTCTTTTTCTGAACTCAGTGACACAATCTATGAATATGCCTTTGCTTAAATAGGTATCCACTTGCCAGGAGACTATTTGTGGGGATAGGGCTCTGTTGAAATGTTGTTTCAGCAAGATTGTTTAAAATCAACCCCACCAAACCATTCAAAGGTTTCTGCTCTTCTGAAAAGCTCCTGGGAGTCACTTGAATTTTCTGGCAGCTCAGCTTCACTTCTGCTGGCCCCACTTGTGTTGTCTATTATACCCAGTCTCATTTCAGTGCCAAATGCACTTTCTACAAGAACTCACACTGCTTTCATGTGATTTCCCATGGAAACACAGTGTTCCAGAAGGACTCTGAATCATTCCAGGGACTCGATGAAGAAGACAGCAGATGCTGTGTAAGTGAATTCTGCACAAATCTTTTTTTCCCCCACCTATAGGATTTATAAAAACGAAACAGCATACAAAGGTCACTTCTTTAGGGCATTTTGAAAAGTAAGTTCTCAATCTTATCAGGGTCTGGGTCCTCCTAGATAAAGAACAATGTTGCTACAGATTAAAGTTGACTGCCCTGAACATTCTCTCTTTGGCCAGCACCTTTTCTCCAAATCTCTAACCAGGTCACTTCAGCCACCACATGTATGGGCTCAGAAATTTTCCATGTAGAACTTGCCTTCTTTGTGAACTGAACTGGAAGGGTGTAGTTTTTTTCAGGATAGGCCAACCTCCAAAATATTCTACCTCTATATTTCCACAAGAGGGACTTCCCAGGTGGCTCAGGAGTAAAGAAGCAGACTGCCAAGGAAGGAGACGCAGGAGACTCGAGTTTGATCTCTGGTTGGGAAGATCCCCTGGAAGAGGAAATGCAACCCACTCCAATATTCTTGCCTGAGAAATTCCAAGGACAGAGGAGCCTGGCAGGCTACAGTCCATGAAGTTGCAAAGAGGCAGACACGACTTAGTGACTGAGCATGTTCCCATGGTATCTTGTAACAACATGCTCTGATATTTCTTCTAAAATAATCTGTAAAGACTTCTACTTTAGTGAACAAGATAGCTGGTACTTCCTTTCCTGTTTCCCTCCGTGGGCAGATGGTGCCATATGTGCCCATCATTTAATACGGAAGCCATAGGGCATCTTAGGCTCACTGCCTCCCTAACTTCCAATATCTAACCAGTCACAAAATCCCTCTGATTGACTTGTTTGAATCTTTTTTTCTCTTCCTTTTCATTCCTAAAGCTACTGTTCTATTTGAGGCACTTATCATCTCATATGAAGTTTAAAACACCCTCTGCTAAGTCACTTCAGTCGTGTCCGACTCTGTGCGACCCCATAGACGGCAGCCCACCAGGCCTCCCCATCCCTGGGATTCTCCAGGCAAGAACACTGGAGTGGGTTGCCATTTCCTTCTCCAATGCATGAAAGTGAAAAGTGAAAGTGAAGTCGCTCAGTCGTGTCCGACTCTTAACTAGAAATGTTTGCCCCTGTTTTAGCCTTCTCTGCTTTACTCTCCATGAAGCCATCAAAATGATCTATCTGAAAATAAAATGTAGCTATCTGTTAAAATCTGTAGCAGGTTTCCTGTTTCAGAATTAGGACTCATTTCCTTAATGCACACATTCCATCATTTCTTTCTGTTTCTCTGCCTCTCTAACTCTGTCTCTTTCTCTCTGTGTGTGTTTTTAACGTGCAAATGTAAAACGTGTAAAAGTTTTAAAAATCAAACAATTCAAAGGGGCATATGAAGAATGCTAAGCATCCCTCCAAGTCATACTCCTAGTGCTGGTTCCACTTCCAAGAGGCAGACACTGTTCCTCATTTCCTGAGCATTCTTCCAGAAGTGATCAGTGCATATACTATACACACACACACACACATTTTTAAAGAGGCTTCTTTTTACATAAGTGAGGATATTCAATAACACTGCCCGACATCTTGCTTTGAGTATCCTATTTTATCTCTTGACAATCTTCCCTGTGCCCTTTAAGTTCTCACCATAGTGAATGACCTGTAGTTCCCAGAACACTTCATGCTGTTTGCAGACACACTTGCCAACGCGTATGCCCTTCCTTTGCTTGAAAAGTATTTCTTCTCATTTGCAGCCTACACAGGCTGCTCACTACTAGTCCTCTTTAGGATTCACCCCAAGTATTAACCCTTCACCATTCTTTAGAAACTACTTCTCCATGCTTCCATAGGACACGGACATGCACATCTATATCACAGCCCCTACCACATTGTTTTAAAGTCACTATTTCTGCATTCTTCTCTACACTATAAAATATTTGAAGATATGGAACACGTCTTAGTCATTTTTCCATTCCTAATACTGAGTATCATGACACGATAAAAGACTAACTGTTCTGTATGTGCTGAACCAAAACAGCCCACCATCAAGGTAACTAAGAGTGTTTCAAAATCTTCCAAAAAGGAAAAAAAAAAAATTACTTCAAGTATAGAGATCTTAGTTTGTTTGTTTTTTAAAGACTATAAACTCCATAAAGACAGAGACCTTATCTGCTTTAATCACTAAAATGGTTGAATGCATGCTTTTGGGAAAAGGCCTTTAATCTTAAATACATAAAACACTGACAGTTTTATTGGGATTGTAAGAGACAAAATACACTCAACACTTAATGGAGGTGTAGAAGGAAAAAAAAAAAAACTATTAGCAGAAAAACAGAGAGGAATATGAGGATTTTAAGAAAGGGATACTGAGTTCACTGAAGAAAACCTATTCATCTTTCACTCATCTTATGACCAGTCTTTTTTTTTCCTAAGTTATCACCAATGATAGGAATTAATTTAAAACCTTTTTTTGAGCATTTCTGTCAAGTGCTGAGTAATAGATTGTTTTATGCTACTAACTACAACTACTTTCCACAACCAGAAGTCAAGAGACTTCATGAAATGCATGATTTTCTGAAAACAGAAGTATTCTAAAATGCAAAAAGTCAATCCTGCTATTATGAAAAATAGGATTCAGTGTTTTGAAAAAGTTCATGGGGAAATTGTATTAACATTTTAATCAACTGCAAGGGTATAGCATTTATCTTTCTACTATCCTCAAGTATGATAATGGTCATTTGAGTTGTTAAAACTCAATAAAAAACATTTAATATTATATATTTTTCTTTTTACATGTTTTACCTTCCCTGATAATGCAAGATTTGATTCATCTGTGTTTTGAGAGTGCTATCAAGAACTTAGGGGGTCTGCCATGACAAAAACACCAAATATTTATAGAATTGATACTAAGCGATGTTCAGCTCAGGTGACATCTTGGCTTCACCTCTTGCTCCCAGGCCACCTGATGGAAAGATTTTAGGTGATTTGGGTAAATCCTTTGGGATACCCAGATCTTGTAAAGTAAAGCTCTCCTTCTGTTTCACATTGTGCTGAAACATTTGTTAGTTTGGCAACAGTTGAGCAAAGTTCCCAGTATGAATACAATGGACAGCACTGGATGGAAACACTTCAAATACGCTCTTGGCTCCAAAGTGCAATACATTATAAACCCAGAATCATTCAAATCTCATTTTGAATGCCATTGAGTCAACATTTCTTGTTGTTGTCTTAGGGATGTGTTTAATTAGGAAAAAAATGGATGATTATGTCATGATCGATTAAAATGGTAATCCAAGGGGCCCCAGATTGCACACAATCATTACAGCAATGTTCCCAGGAGACACCTGGAGTTTGCAGTCAGTGGAATTCAATAAATGCTTGTTGACTGACACATCTAACAAGAACAAAATGGAATAAGATGAAATCTAACAGGAAAATACAGTGGAGAGGAAGAATCTGCATTTTGACTGAGTCTAAGTTTCTATAGTAGATATTTGAACTGGAAAAGATTTAGTAACTGGGTCATTTACCTTCATTTTACAGAAGAAAAACGAGAACTGGACAAGTCAAGGGACTTACTCAAAGTCCCAAAGCTAAATACCAGCAATGTTTTCTTACTTGCCTCACAAATGGGAGCCAGGTTCTGGAATCAGGCTGCCTGGGTTCCTGGCTCTGCCAGTGACTAGATCTGTAACTTCTGAGTTGTTAAACTTATTTAACCTCTTTCAGCCTAACTTTCTCCCTCTCTCAACCTCAGTTTCTCCTTTTATAATGGGGGATGGTGACTACAGAGCCTTCAACAGACATGAGTTTGAGCAAACTCTAGGAGACAGTGAAGGACAGGGAAGCCTGATGTGCTGCAGTCCATGGGGTCGCAAAGAATTGGACATGGCTTAGCGACTGAACAACAAACAACAAAATGAATTACTAATAAAAAGATTTGATAACCATGTCTTTTACATAGGATATTCAACAGATGCCATTATTTATTTTCATTGTACTACACGCTTTAATTCCTAGTCTGGCCATGTAATCCTAGGAATATAGTATTTCAAATGTAACTTCAAACTTTAAAAAATCTGGATAGATTTGCTTTGATGTAGCTTAGAGAATAAAAAGATCTGTTATCTCCAAACAGAAACATAAAGGGAAGTTTTCCCTCTTTGAACTTCTCTAGATGGTACAATATTGTAACCTAACACCTAAAAGTGAGACCTTGTTAATAAGAGAAAAACATATTTATATCTTTAACTGCTGATATCTGTTCATGCCTTTAAATAGTACTGACCTATTTACTCTATTTGCAAAGGAATTCTGTTATAACCTCAGAAAATTTACTGACAGCAGCAAGAGTATGTTTAAGCTATTTTATAAAGCTATTGGAGGCTCTTAGTGGGGGGAAACCCAGTTTGCAATGTTCTTTATTCTGAAAAAGAGTCATTGGTGCTCTGTAAAGTCGCAGGATAGTGTTGTGCAAGTTGCTCTGCTTTGTAACATTTTCATGGCCATCATTTAAGGTTGGATGACTCATAAGTACTGACACAGCAGGACTGCGTATCAGTTTTAAGTTGAGCCCTACCAACAAGGCTCTTGTCTTTATCCTGTTCCTTATCATCAATTACTACACTAATTTTTGCTTTTGAGCACAGCTACCTGTTTGACTACCCAGAAATTAATTTGAAACTTTATTTGAAACCTTGGAAAAATACCATCCTTAGAGAAATTTAAGAGAAAAAAAAGGTTCATTTCTTAATAATGCTAGGCCGTGGAATAATGTACTGCAATCTTGCTTCTCTAAGTGCTGTCTGAAAGTGAAAGTGAAGTTGCTCATCGACTCCAAAGTTGCTCAGTTGTGTCCAACTCTTGCAACCTCATGGGCTATAGTCTACCACGCTCCTCCATCCATGGGCTTTTCCAGGCAAGAGTACTGGAATGGGTTGCCATTTTCTTCTCCAGAGGATCTTCCCAACCCAGGGATCGAACCCAGGTCTCCCACATTGTAGGCAGATGCTTTACCATCTAAGCCACCAGGGAAATCCTGGTGCTGTCTATGTACCAGCAATTGACAGCATCTGGGAGTTGTTAACAATGTAGGCTATCAGACCTCACCCCAGACCTCTGAATAAGAAACTGCATTTTAACATTTTGAGATCCCAGAATGGTTCAGATAAACATCAAAGAATGAGAAGCACTGGCATAGAGATAAATGGGGGAGGGAGATTTCTGATAGGTGGTTACTGTTGGGTGTCATCAGGAGGGTGGTAACTAGACATAAGTGAGACATAAATAAAGTGTATACCAGAAATGTCTGGAATCAACTATTAAAATAACAGTGGGATTTAATAATAGAGGGTATTTCATTAAAAAGATTTGTTTTTCTCTGGGGTATTATTTACACAATTAAACTCATTTTAGTTTTTTAAGAAGGTGTTCTTATGTCAACTTTAAAGCCTATAAGAGCATTCACTGTGGCATCTATGTATGTATGAAGGAAGGAAACAATGAACACACGATAGGTATCCAATTCTGGGAACAGCTTGAGTTGAGACCTCAAATAACAGTATTGTAGTTGCTATCACAAGCACAATCTATCCCATGATGCCAAAAGAAAAAGTCCTTCCTGATTTAATCAATAATATTTTTGCCTGAAAAGAAAATTCCTGCTCTCAAGTATAGATTTTTTTCCCTGCATCAGAATTATTCTTCAGAGGTTTTCCATTCACTGTTCAAAACCAACAATTCTTGATTTATAGAGATTCTTGACTAACAGAGCTCTCTCTCTTTTTTAAATTTAGGAAAAATATTTTTAAATCTTGAAGGACATGAATCAAAAATACTCCTGATGTGACGTTAGTCTTTAATAAAACAGACAAAGTTAAAAGAACCTAGTTTTCAAAACATTAATTATAATGTACAGTTATGTCATTTTCTCAGTTGTGGAAATGGGTGGGTAATAATAGTAATGAATAAAAAATATAAAAATGAGTAATGTTTTAGCAATGGATTTTAATTTAAATTTTCTTTAAAACTATTTTTATTATATGCAATATCCATTCTTATTTGTTGTTAATTTTGTTGAAAATACCTTATTAAATAATCCCAGAAGTTATTGCCTATCAGGGTTCTGAAACATGCTAAATATAAAAGTAATAAGTCTTATTGCTCATTGACTTTTCAACTCTACTGTCTTATCTAAAAATCAAAACACATCATAGACAGTGCTCTTACTCAGGGCTAACTATCCAGATCATGTTTCTATAGAACACTTGATCCTAAACTCCTCCTTGTTTCCATTTTTTTTTTTTTT